>LUCG01270667.1:0-11033 GCA_001633085.1 Carthamus tinctorius | reverse complement strand
CATTCTCGTATTCTCTTAAATTGATGTCGTTCTCGTTTGAACCCACCCCTATATATATATATAACAATAATAAGAAATCTTGAATGAGTCTATATATACCTTCGTTCGGAGGTGGAGGTGGTAATGCTTGAATTGGCTTCGGAATCCTTGGTGAAGCATGAGAAGGAGAAACTTTGGGCGAAAGAAGCGGCACTTCCAAATATAAAGACGAGAATCATATAAGCTTCAACTACAAATTACAAAAATATATAAAGAAAAGAAGCACACCAGTAAAAGTTTCTTACTTGTAGTTTGTACAGAGGGAGAGACTGACGGTGAAACCGAAGATGGTGGTGGAGGGGTATGGAGTCTTGGACTACCCTCTGGACCCGGTGGTGGCGGAGGGGTATGGAGTCTTGGACTACCCTCCGGACCCGGTGGTGGCGGAGGGTTGTGGTGCCTTGGTTTACTCATGGGACCCGGTGGAGGTGGAGGATATAATGGCGGCAAAGATGGCGGTGGATGAGATTTTGTAGGGGGAGGCTTATAACTGAAATTTGGAGGAGGTGCATGGTTATAGGAGCTCGGAGCTTTGTGAACGATTGGAGCTACATGAAAGAAAGAACAAAATTTATATTATAGCCGTATTAACTTTTCAGTTATACTCCATATGATTGGAAAAACAAAGGGAGTTCAAAAAAACCTTTCTCTGGAGAATGGTGAGTTGGTGCGATATTGGTTGTTCGATTTGGAGGTGAAGAAAAGGGAGATCTATTTCCTCCATTGTTCGTGCTTGGAATAGGCGCTGCAAAATTATTTAGACAAGGTATGAGAGGCACGGTCTACCACTCTAGGGACTCGGCACTGTGGCACAGTATGTGTCTGTCTAGCCTTTGTTGGATGGAGGAGCGTGTTGGAGTATACCACATTGGCTATTTTCTCGATATATGTTGAAAACTCCCTTCTAATGGGGTTTCACACATTCTCAACAAAACACATACCAATTGGTATCATAAGTGAATTAAAAAAGACAAATCGCACTTGCATTTATTTTGGGACAAAGAGAGTAGTAAAGTAAAAACCCACCATGTATATTTGGAGGAGGTGCGGATGAGTTTTCGTGGATCGGCTGCAAGTTTTTTGGCGAGTTTCTTGGAGCCACTACATAAGTGAATTAAAAAACATAAGGCGGGAAGGAAATTTCTCTTGAGAAATTTGCTACACAATTAGTTAGCTTACGTGGCAAATTAGCCGGTGGTTCCGCAAATGTAGAGCGTGGCGGCGGTAAATTCCTTTGGGGTGCATATGGCGGTGATGCAACCGGCACTGCGATAGCAAATTTTAAGAGACGTATAAATCAAACGAACCCAGTATATCCCGCTAAAATAAACAGCATCAACATACTCATGAAATTTATAAATAAATAGAAGAGTAAATTACGATTCTAATCCTTGTGGTTTGTATAAATTTCGATTTTCGTCCTTGTGGTTTAGAAATTTCCATTTTCGTCCCTACGGTTTGCAATTTATTGCTATTTATAATTCCTGCCTTTAAAGTACAAGAGACTGAACTAGCAAAGAATTTTAAACCACAATAAGTTGTAAATCATAAGGACAAAAATAGCAATAAATTACAAACCATAGGGACGAAAAACGCAGTTTCTAAACCATAGGTTACGAGATCACAATTTTTAACAAACCATAGGAACGAAAACCGTAATTTACTCTAAAACACAATAGATTGTAGTTCACCTGGCAAATTTGGTGGAGATCTCATGAATGGTGGACTCGGAGGTGAATTTCTTGAAATTGTGCTTGGGGGCGACGCCAAAGGGGCTAATCAAGAAAAATTGAAATGTCACAGAAAATGTTATAAAAGCACGAATTTTGGTTCAGAAAGAAGGTTTGAAATAAAATGAATCGAAAACATATGAATGGATGAAATGTAAAAGATTCTATCCCACCTGGCGTATTTGGTGGCGGTTCGTTTAATGAAGGTGGATTTGGAGGCGGGTTTCTTGGCAATGTGCTTGGTGGTGACGCCAAAGGGGCTGATCAAGAAAAGTTGAAATGTTACCGAGAATCTTTTGGAGAACATAATTTGAAACGATAAAACACTCCTATCAAACTATGCTACTTTTTCTCACGTCTTCTTGTTTTTTCCCGCATGTTTTTTTTTGTTGTACTGAAAGTTGGGGGTCTTCATAAAAACAGTCTCTCATAGAGGCAAGGTCTGCATACATGCTACCACTGAGACCCCCTACCTCTGTGTGGGATATATTGGGTGTGTTTGGTTCGGTTTGGTTTGGTCTTAGAAGGTTTGAACCAAATTAACTAGAAAAAGAAAATCTTGAAAAATTGAAATGTTACCGAGAATCTTTAGAAGAACATATTTGAAGTGTTACACTCCTGTGAAACTATGCTACCTTTCTCACATCTTGTTTTTTCCGACATTTTTTTTCTTTTGTGCAGCAAGTCATTGGTCTTCATGGAGACAGTCTCTCTGCCTTCCCGATAGAGGCAAGGTCTGCATACATCCTACCCCTTATGTGTGGGATATACTGGGTTTGTTTGGCTCACTTTCGTTTTAGAAGGTTTTAGCAAATTTAACAACAACAAAAAAACATAATCTTGAAAAGCAAAAGATTCTAGCCCACCTGGCAAATTTGGTGGAGGTACGGTCAGTGTAGGTGGACTTGGATTTGGAGGCGGGTTTCTTGGCAATGTGCTCGGAGGCGACGACAAAGGGGCTAATTAAGAAAAATCGAAATGTTACTGAAAAAAATCTTATGAAAAACACAAATCTTAGTTAGAGAATGTTTGAACCAAATAAACGACATAATAATGAAAAGCAAAAGATTTTAGCCCACCTGGCAAATTTGGCGGAGGTATGCTCGGTGTTGGTGGACTTGGAGGCGGGTTTCTTGGCAATGTGCTTGGTGGCGACGCCAAAGGGGCTGATCAAGAAAAATTGAAACGTTAGTGAAAATACAAACCATGCTTGAACCAATGGGACCAAAAAGCGTATGCATTAAGTGAACCTGGCAAATTTGGTAGAGGTACGGTTAATGTAGGTGGAGATGGAGGTGCGTTTTGTGGCAATGTGGTTGGAGGAGACGCCAATGGAGCTAATGAACATGTACAGTAGAAAGAAAAAACAGAATAAGTAAGGTCAATAGGTTGTTGATAAAATTGCAATAGTTCCTTGGTTCATGAATAGATCACAAATATAACGAATATATATATATATATATAGAGAGAGAGAGAGGGGGGGGGAGATTCACGGGAAGACCCCAAATAAATGATAACCTATGGAACACCCTGGCAACCATTCATTTGGACGGTATACACATGTGCATACAAGTAATTGAAGTTGTTTTTGGGGTTTTTTATGTCAAGTATGCACATGTGCATACAAGTAATTGAGGTTGTTTTTTGGTTTTTATGCATGCGTGCAATACCGGACAAATTGCTTACAAGTTACTTATATACACCCTCAATCCCAAAATAAATGCAACCTTTGATTTGGCATATAGTTTAATGGACTTGTATGCACCAAGAATAACTATCTGTAGTCACCTGACAAGTTAGAAGGAGGCACATCCAATGTCGAGGGAGCAGGCGGCGAACTCGGTAACGTGCTTGGCGGTATTTCAGCAGGAACTTCATAAGCAAATAACATATAATCATTATTTGTCAATAAGGTATCTTTCCCACATTTTGCAATTAAAAAGAAAGACGATTATTTCATTACGTGGCAAGTTAGGAGGTGATACAGGCAATGCAGGGCTTGTTGGTGGTGATGCCATCGGCAACTTCGTTGGAGGCGACGCAACGGGCTCTACACAAATTATGCAAAATAAAACATGATTCTTGATTAGACTAAAAAAATTCATAATAAACGTTAGTACGTCATGAAGCTCACCGGGTACAATAAATGGTGGTCCTTCAGGCATTGATGATGGTACTTGGGGGATGGATGGCGGCACTTGAGACGTAGATGGCGCCATTGGAGCCACCGGGGGAGGATTTTGAACCATTTCTTTTGGCGGTGGTGCTATTTGTACTGTATTCAAGAAAACCCAAGTTGCTATTCTTGAAAAGCACTCTCATTGTAAATGGGTCTTTTAGGATGCAAATGCGTCATAAACAGAGTACTTAATGGGACTTTAAGGGGTTGTTTGGTTGGTTTTTCATTAAGTCCTATATGGATAAAGTTGTCGGTGTGGATTAAACCATCGGTATAGATTGGGAAGATTTTTGTTTATGCATGATTTTTCATAGATGGAAGGGCATGCTTTTTTAATTGGGAGGGAAAAAACTTGGCTTTCTGCATAAAGCTCCCCCCCCCCTAGAAGCTTATTGAATAAGTCGTTTTCTATAGCATTAAGACACCATCAACCAGACATGTATAGCTGACCAAATAAGTTTTGTCTCGTTAAGCTCATTAAGTTGCTAACAAACATGCCTTAAGTGTATAAGACCAAAAATCAACATCCTATCTAAAGACATTAGAGTAAGTCGTTAGGGTGAAGTTAGGCAACACAGCAAATTTTATCAAAGAAGTAAAATAAAATAGGACAGAAAATGTTAACCGTCCGATTAACTTTTTTAAGACACTTCTGAAAAGTGTCCTATTGGCCTTTCATATACAGGATACTTTTCAAAAGTGTGATATAAAAAAGTTAATAGCACGATTTACTTTTTGGTCTATGAGGTTGTCAAAAACTTCATAGATAGAACTTGTTAGGTACCCTAACTTCGTCCTAACAACTTACTGTAACGCCTTTAAATAGGATGCGAGTATTTGCTCCTATAAACTTAAAGTCCCATTAAGTACTCTATTATGTGCGTCCTAAAAGGCCCATTTTATTGTAGTGACCCTCGGTATCAGTTTACCGTTAATCAAGAACCTATCATAAAATATTTACCCGACGTAGTTGGCGGATTGGTAGGAGACTTAGTATCGTGCCCGTTGTCCTGTTGAGGAATTGGTGGCACAGAGACGGGGATGGTTGGCGGGATAACTGGGGGGCTTGGTGGTGACCCTTCCGGGATTGATGGGATTGGTGCTGCAACTCGGAAAAATGTCAAACGTAAACCAAAATTAATTGGAATTCTAGCTGATAAAGTAGTCATGTTTGGTAAAAACTGGCTGATAAGCTAGATGACAATGTAAAATGACCTAAAAGGACAATTTGTAAAATTGATTGGAAATTTTGTAAAAGGCGTAAATGGAAAGGGTTAAAAAATTCCCGGAGCTTATTGAAACGTAATTTTAATGTATACCTGCAGCATGTGGTAGTAAGCCGGGATCTTTAGATAGTGGTGGTTCATTTAGAGGAGTGTTTGGAGACAATGTAGGTTTAAGACCGTTGTTCGCTTGTGGTGCTAATGGAGACTCGAAATGTGGAGATGCTGAAAGAAGATTGGTAGTTAAGTTAGATAAATATGTCCATGAGTTTCCTCAGGGAAAATAACAATTCTACTCTTTTGGGTAGAGATCTGGTCCGTATACATCCGACCCCAAAATACGAGGGAAGCCTCGTTAGAAACCCAAAATTGATTAGGAACCATGAACCATCCACAATATGCCACGTGTTGCTCTTCAGGATGAATATTCATCATGAGTAACACATTCATGACGAATATGGAGGTGTTATTCATCATGAATAACACATTCACAATGAATAAGAGAGTTCTTTTTCTTAATCTCACGAACATTATTTCTTTTTTTTCTACCTTTGTATTGTAAAAAACAGATTAAAAAATGATATGGAGGTGTTATTCATCATGAATCACACATTCATGACGAATCGGGACATCTTATTCATCAGGAATGACACATTCATGATCAATATGGATTCGCTATTCATCGTTAGTCACATATTCATTATGAATATGCTACAACATTCATAATGAATAACACATCCATACTCCTAATATACATGCCACTTCACACGCTATCAGTTCCCAGGTTCTTAGTCAATTTTGGGTTCCTAACGGAACCCTTGACCCACCCCACCTCCAGGTTCGTTTGGTTTGGTGTTTAGTCCCCTCACAAACTAGTAGTTCTTAAGATAGAGCCCATACCGTTTGGTTGAGAAGTGGGACTAAGTGAATTGCTGGTTATTTGCGTATCTTGAGTTACACGGTCGTGTGATCCTTCGATAACGGGAGGAATAGCAGAAAAACTAGCAGATGGTGATATCGTTTGCCCTGAAAGCAAAGAAAAACTAGTGATGCTAGATGGAGAATTCTTTAACAAAACTCTAAATCATGACATTTTGTTTTTTACCATAAAATTACAAAAACTGCAATCAAGATTGGATCAAGATTAGAATTCAAGAATCAAGAATCTGCTGTTTAAATTCTTTAAAAACATTAAAAGGCCAACCCTCCTTCCAAATATAATAATAATAATAATAAAGTATGATCATATTCTCTTTTGTTTAAATTGCAAAAAATCAAATCTCATATTGTTTCAATGCATCAACCCCTGATCATAAATTAATCTAACTAACATTTTGCATCTAGATATTTCCATAATTAGTAATAATAAAACAGGACCAACTTGCTAAATCAAGATGAATCACCTCAATCCTCATAATGTAGCTCAAACACAAGAATTAAAGAACAACCAAACCCACATAACAAATTTTATGAATTTGATTAATTTTTCCAAATGGGGTCTCAAGAAAATGGCTGGATTTGGATATAGACCCACAAGAATTCCAAAATTCTCAAAGAAATTACATAACTTGAGAAATTTTATAAATTCCCCAAATGGGGTCTCAAGAAAACGGCTGGATTTGAATATAAAACCCACAAGAATTCCAAAATTCTTAAAGAAATTACACAACAAATTTGAGAAATTTTATAAATTTCCCAAATGGGGTCTCAAGAAAATGGCTGGATTTGAACACAAACCCACAAGAATTCCAAAATTCTCAAAAGAATTAGACAACAAATTCTACAAATTTCCCAAATGGGGTCTCAAGAAAATGGCTGGATTTGGATACAAACCTAAAAAGGTTCAAATTTTCTGAAAGAAATTAGAGGGGTAAGAAGGGAATTACCTGAAGATTCTTGAAGAACACTAGCAATGATGCAAGCTTGCAACACCAAGAAGATGTAATACTTCACCATCAAATCCATCCCATGAAGAAGAACCAACCACTAATCTTCAAAACTCCAAAAACCCAAAATTCCCCCTAAAAGAATCAACCCAAATATAATAAAAATATAAAACCCCTGTTATTTATTAAACTAATAAATAGACTGAACATGTAAAAACTTGAAGCAACAATAAAAGAAGAGAGAGAATAAGGGTTTAGATCCAAAAAGACCCACAAACAGTGAGCAAGAAGCAATGAAATAGAAAAGAAAATCAGTTTCTTGAAACACCCTAAAAAGGGTTTCTATGGAATATAATGAATCAAACCAATCAATTTTATTTATTATCATGAGAGAGCATAAAATGCTCTGTAATTTGCAGCATCTTGTTATTAGTTACAGTTACAAAAACAACTGTTTTCTTCTGTTTTCTAGAATAAATTAATAATCTTTTTATATATATTTTATTCAAATAAAATTTATATAAAAAAAGAGGATATATTCTTGTATATTATTGTTCTTTACACAAACCCAAGATGAAAAAACAACACTCGAGACAATCAAAATCGTTTCTTTATTGTATTAATTTTTTTTAATAAAAATTTATAACAATTTTCAAGAAACTAAGAAAGAGTGTATCTATACCAAACACACATGTAAGTACACAGAAAAAAAGATAATAAAAAAGGAGGGTTTGGTGGGATTGGGATGCTTTTTTCACAGGGGAATTTTCTTGATTTTCTTGAAATCTTGAAATCTTGAAAATGGAGGAAAAAAATCCCTAATTTCTTGTGATAAAAAGATTAGGATTAAAAGTGATGAGATGGAAAGATTAAAGAAAGGATTAGAAAAGGGTTTGATTTGGGTTTGGAATAAACCCAAGTGGATTAAAAAGGGGGAGGGGTGGTTTGACCATTTTATTCCCCCCTGGTTTTCAGTTGATGATGCTGGCCATACAAGAAAAGAGTGAAAGAAATGTGGTGGCATGTGTCAATTTGCATTTGACAACCCACCTTCTTTTTTGTGAAAATATCAAACCATATCACCTTTTTAAGGAAGTTTTGTGTTAATTATATTTGTTTTTTTTTCCCCTTAAGGGTAATGTTATTGGCACTCTTTGTTAATGTTATAACCAAGTTAATTCTTATATTGAAAATATGAAGAACATATTTTGATGTTGATATGTGAGGAGGATCATAAATGTGTATAACAATACCTAGTTTTAGTGGCAAACATTCTCCGGCTACGCACTTGATCTTTATGTAATTTAGGTAAAAATAATATATTTTTACTACTATTTCCTTAGTTCTTTCGGTCATTTACGATGTTTACGGTCCCCCATCCCTCCTGCGCCCTACGACCTAGCTTGTTTTGACGAAATCCCCTAATCCATTGCTTGAAAGTTTTGCCCTCCCTCAATACAATTATTGTTTTCTCGTCATATTTCTTACAATCATGCTACAATGATGGTTTTGTTAAGTATATCTCGGCTTGTTGTTTTCTTTTTGTTTGAATATAAATTAATTCACTTATTCATATAATAGTATGACTTGTTATTTAGTTAACCAAATATGGGTATGGGAAAGAATAATCGAAACCTAAGCCTACCTTATTCGGTTTAATCGAATTGTTTCACATGTAAACCGAATAACCGTAAACCATTCTTTTTTCGGGTTAGCTATTCGGTTTTAGATTTTTCTATATCCCAAAAGACCCAATCATTTGAGTTTGGCAAACGTTTAGTTTTAAGTTCCGTTTATTTCACCACTCGTTTTTACGCTAAAGGAGTTGACAAATCAAAACAGGTATGACTTAAGTGGATGATTTAAATATGTGTCTTTGTTGTTACGGTAAGGCATAAAACATTTGTGGAAGGCGTGGCTTATGCTATGACGCCTTAAAGCGCACCACGACATGTGCTTTTTGAAATGCGTTACTATCTTTAAAAATCTAAAACTAGTTTGTTAAGCTTTTGTGCTTTTTACACTTTTAACTTTAAATTTTACGCTTTTACATATTTATTTAATCATTATAATTACAGTTTTATTTAGGGAAATTCATTATCTTAGCCATTTAAAATGAGTGGTTTGATCCCTTAGCCCTGTTTTTGTAAAAGTTTACAAAATAGCCATCAGTTCCACCAAATGCAGCTCCTCCATTGACAGACCTGGATATAAATTTTAAATATCGAAACACCATGGGCCAAATCCACCATTGGCGGAAGTGATTTTTGGTGGATCAAGAAGGTAAATTGTAATTTCTACAAGTATGGGGATGGATGTCTTATTTGGCGGACAACGATAATATTTATAATTTTTTTTTGTCTTGTAGTCAAGTTCGCCAATGGAGGAGTTGCATTTAGCGGACCTAAATGGCTATTTTGTAAACTTTTACAAGAACATGACTGGGAGATCATACCACTAATTTTAAATTTCTAAAAAAGTGAATTCCCCTTTCATTAATTCACACACATCATGCATTCAAGGTTAAAGCGAAGTTGTATAACTATTTCAAGTTCTATTTTAAATATTTGATCACATGCTATTATATAGTCCTAATATGTGTGACTTTCCTTCTTGTGATATGTATGTAAAATTTTCAATTATTAATATATCATTGAATAATAAATAGAAAACATAAATATGTATACATATGTGCTACGTACAAATTTGTCGTATTATGCCACACTTTGAGAAATGCCTCGTACTTGACTTGGCATGTAATTAGGCTTGAGATTTGACCTCACTACCACGTTACACATCACACCATTTAGTTACTTGATCATAATGATAAATAAAAAGTTCGATTACCGTAAAATGTAGGATTTTTAGTTTTCTTATCCGCGTTGAGCAAGATTTGTAACTACTGATGACATAGTGTTCAAGAAAATTTCATCATTGGCGGCAATTCTTTTTCCATTTGCAGGTTCTGATTTTTTGTTGGGTATCAAGAATATTGTGAAAGGGATTCATGAAATGGGACGATGGGTCGCTAATTCAATCCCTTGGAAACCTCTTTAGGGGTTGTTTTTTCCTTCCGCCTCTTCGCCTTCAATCCCTTTCTTAAGTGCATCTCACACTTTGTTGTCGTTTAAATGGCTTTGTTCTTTTGCTTTGTGTTGCTTATGCGTTTTAGTAATATGTTGTTTAAAAGAAATAGTAACATAAATGTTCAATTATATTGTAATCTTAATTACATGGGAAAGTGTCATATTGAAATGAAGTCATGAAACTAAAAACATGTTAATTGGGTACAATCAATATGATATAAAACTACACTATTAGAGGAAAACAAGTGCATTATTACCCTATATAATAAGTAAAACAAGCTTTCCACTTTGATATGTTTTACCTATTAACTAAATCCTCTTGTTTTATTGTCCTCTTTTGCATAGAAATGACTAACATTGCATACATGCATCACGGGAAAAATGATTATACGTATACATTATCAATTTTAAACCGAACAAAGATAATTGTTGATATGATGTGACAATGTATTTCAAGCGTAAAATTTCATGATATTTAGACGGAAATGCTAAAAATAGTATCATCAAAAAAGATTAAGTAAACCATAGTCTAAAAACATATTTTAATTTTATCAATTCTATAATTATTATCTTATTTGGGTTTATCAAAATCTTATAATTATCAAAATTCATAAAATTGTTGCTGATATGTAAAAACCATGAGATCCTATCTAAAACATACATAATAATTGATCAAGAGCTAACATTTATCTTAACATACCATTTATGTAAATAATTTGGAGATGCCCAATAAATGATAAATTGTTACCTTTAATTAAAATAAATATAAATCTATCTATATATAGTAAAAGAGTAAGTGACTGTCACGTGTCGTGCTCTGGTGAGCTGATTTCTGGTTTTTCCCGCCAAAACATGTACCTGGACGCTTTTACGGTATAAATTCATTTACG
>LUCG01270647.1:0-14682 GCA_001633085.1 Carthamus tinctorius | reverse complement strand
TGATTTTTAAGAGTAAATTCATGGGATGAAGTAACCGGAGCATACGCTCGTTCTAAAGACAGCCATGCCTCTCGGGAGGTTTTACCCTGAATGTGTTGAAAAGACTCTTCTGACATGGTAGAGATGATGAGCATACGGATGTGGGCATCGTTGGAGACCCATGGTTGGTAGCTGGGATTGTCTGTAGTAGCAGATCCATTTGTAACCTTCGATTCTAGACATGGAATAGTGCCATCAACATAGCCAAAAAGATTGTGAGAAGTAAGAAAATATACGACCATTGATCGCCAATAACCATAATTCGTAGGTTTAGGGTAAAAGCAAACTTGTGAGAATTATGGGTTGTTTTCTCTTGGTTGGTGAAAATTAGGGTTGCAACCATGGAAGGAAAGGAAGTTGCGACGGCTGAATTTAGGGTTTGGAGGCCGGAAGTTGCGACGGCTGAATTAGGGTTTGGAGGCCGGAAGTTACGACGGCTGAATTAGGGTTTGGAGGATTATGATCAGCCAAGAAATTGAGGCCGAAAAACAAAGGGAGGTAGGGATTTGATTCGGCTCTGATACCAAATCAAACCTTGAATTGAATGGTTTTTATTGTGTTGATAAAAGGTAGAATACAAGCCCTATATATAGGAAAAACAATTACACTTTAGTACCCTAAACAATTACACTTTAATACCCTTAACAATAACTTAGTCTAACACTCCAATATTGCAAACTTAACATAAATCATATTATATGTTGCCTTGAGGCAAATAAGTGATTGTTACGCTAATTAACACCATATTACCAGATTGACACAAAGCCAAGTATCGAACTGAGATTTATGTATCTATAAGGTAGGAGCATCAAGCATGATTTCGAAGTTAGTGTAAAGCGGTTAAGCGAAGTGTTGGCTACAAACTAGTCAAGTAAAGTAGCACTCAACCAAAAGATCTTTAATTGTTTAGTCTTGTGCTATTTACTGGACTTCAATACGGAGAACACATTAATTCCTATGGAACAATATTTTGATTAACTATTTACTTGTTGATCTCGTGCACTTGCAAGTAGGCTTCTTAATTGTCCCAAACAGCGATGAATCATTTTAATGAAACGCGATGAAGCACCTCGTGAGGGAAACACAAAGGGTGCAACATACACATATGAAGGCGTAGCTTCATGCCTCAAAAACTTTATCCCCTATGGAAAGCCCTATGCTTTCAAGAATATTCAAAATTTACAAGTATTCATAACTCCATCTCGAAGCCCCTTTTAGACCAACTTGTCAAATACCGTTTTCTTGCATATTTTTTCTGTTCTAGTGCATGGTTAAACCCGCGAATTAGATCTCATTGTTTAGGCAACGACTACATGTTGCCGTCCACTTTGACATTTCCCTTATGCGGGTGATTTCAGCTGTCAAACAGCTTCAAGTTTTTTTTTACTAAAATCCATTGTGTACATACCTAATACATTCATCTAGGTCTTGTAATAGCTTGTGTCAATTTGTTTGCATTTAGTGTTCTGAAACATGTTTGCAAAAGCAATTATGTCCTGGTGTCAGAAACAGGATCGCCCGATGTGGGACTCTTTTTTGGGGTTTTAGGCATTTTATCTAGGGTATATGTATGTAGGATAATGTGTTAACATCCTATTACAGGTTCTAAATATTTTTTTCGTATTTTTCCACATCCTTCTAGGCTGTTCGGTGCAACTGTTTTGACACATTGTTTTTTGACAGCAATATTTGCCTTCCAGTGTTTGTGTTTAATTGCATGAATTTGAGTAGTAAATCATGACAAGTTTTTTGCATAATAATCTAGTAGGTGTGTGCATCCAAATTATTGACTCCCTAAGAAGAATGATCTTGAGCTACCCTATACCAATGTAATTTGGATAAATAAAGTTTACATGTATGCATAGAAAACAAGTTTTTGGCGCCATTGCGAGGGAGTTGTGCGCTTAGGATCATATTTTGTATTAGTTTTTAACTTCTTTTTCCTATTAGAATCAATTCATTGTATGATTTTATTCTTGATAGGTTTCTTGATGACTCACATGTGATGACGTTAGGAAGCAAGACAAACAAATTCTTAACTGTTCAAAGTTAGTTAGACTTTGTTGTAGTTCTACTTCTGTTTGATTTGGGTATTGATTCCTTTATTTGATTTCTAGCATTGTTTAGCCGACATGTCCATAGTTAGATGTTGCATACTTTACGGTTCCTTTTTCTCTTTAATTCATAATAGCGTACTTCTATCCTGAGCTAGTCATATTTGGGTAAGTTCAAATTGCATGCTGGAATGTTCTTCTCGTTTCACTATTTTTGGCATAATCTGTTAGCATCGGTGATTGTATTTGCATTAGGCTATTTGACGTACCTTTAAGAAGTAACTTCTCTTCTAATCACTCCTTAGATAAGCCTGCTTCTCACACTAGATTTAAGAAAGACAGAGCTAGATCTTGAGAGAACCCTTAGGCAATCTAGATAAAATAGAACAAACGAAAACGACCAAAACATGGATCTTCCTGAAATGAAGATAGAGAATAATTCAATGGATGACTGGAAAAACCTGCCACTTTGTACTTTCCTGGAAACCTATTTTCAACAGGGTGCTTACAAGAACCCATCCCCGTAGCTTATCTAGCAAAAAAGGATTAATATGAGATTTGTCTAAGTCTAATTCAATTCCTATGCAATGTTCATGACCTTTGTAAAGAAGAACCATACAATCACTTGTATAAATTTATGACCATTTACCATCAACATGCATGATTGCATGGTATAACAAAGGGAATCTCCATGATTTTGATTGTTTCCCTTTAGAAATGGAGAAGGAAAGAATGGTCTGTGTCTTTGGCCAAGAAGCATAAATATTTGGGATGAACAGCAGAAAAATTTCTTGCAAGTATTTCCCTATCAATAAGACTGCAAAGTGCAAAGATACGGAGAAAAACTTGGTTCGTCTTTAGTACCAATTCCATGAGAAGAAGGATCCTGACTCACCATGTAGTGGTGTAATTCGGTCAAATACACCTTACGCGTATCACATGTATCATCCAACTTAAAGAGTTGATCCCAAGTGAAAATCAGGAGTAATGATGGAAGTCAATGACAGCATCATTTCTGTTCTTTATCTATAGACTTGCTTAATTTATGTGCCGCTATGAGTGTTTTGCATTTTAGCTATGGGTCATCTTATAATAGACTAAACTTGCTACTTGATTTAGGAATAATTCCATACGGCTTCAATCATAGTCAAAGGTGCTCCTACAAGTAACTAAAACATTTCAGAGTTCCTTTATAATGAGGTAGATTGCCACTTGTTGGCAAAAAGGAGGTCCGCACCTCTATCGAATCTCCTACAGTCAGTTTGGGTACATTCAAAAGATCAAGTTGCACACTTGATGGGGCATTCATGTGGTCATCTATACTCCGTATATTCCTAGGTTCTCTATTGAAGAAAACACACCTTTTTATAAGAATTTTATAAGTATCAAGAAGAACAACAATATGCCTCCTGTGCCAATAGAAGTTTCCATCAACTAGCAAAAAGTGGAGATACTAGCATAATTGAAGAGAAGGAAAGTGAAACTGGCATCTATCAAATCCCAATATGATAATGTTCAATCAACTGATCAGAAAGGTAAAGCACAAAGAAGAGCTTGAGTGCTAAACCATTTTTAACAGCCTTAAAAGGGATTCTTCAACCCCAATGGGGCAGCCTACCGGTTAAGGCTTGTGGAAGGTGTAACAATAAACCCAAGTTCGAATCCGGGGGTGAGCAACCAGGGGCCACTTAGTATTAATNAAAATATATGAATGAAAAAAAAAAAAAGGATTCTTCAAAGTTTTCTGTAAAAGATTGTCATGTTGTCATACTCTTGAATGTGAGAATACAAAAAATGAAGCAACGAACCTTAAGGGGTGGGAAAGCAACATAAGATCCAACAAATTCAAGACTTTCAAGGCTGGACCAATGCAGATAATTTCAAAGAAAAATTGAAGATTTCGAGCAGCTTAAAAGGCCTACAAGAATATATGAGAAGCAAAAACCACAGAATTACCTGCACTTTCTGAAAACAGTCACCGTGCCATATTAATGAGTTTCCCGATAATCCATCCTCCAGGCTTGCGAACTCTCAGATAACCAGTGCCATGGTCTTAGCAGCTTTATCTGAGAATCAGGAGAACTACCACCATATACGCTAACTTTAGAGAATGCAATAATCTGTGATAAGTAATTAAACTGAATAAGCTATTTGGGTAGTAACTAGTAACCAATGGCATTTGGGGCTATAAATAGTATCAGAGCCAAAAACTCTAAAAACCAAACTGACCCAATAAATCCCACTCAAAAGTAAGGTCTGAGAGGGGTGAAATGTACGCAGACCTGACCTCCTCCCTAACGCCCGACTTGTGTGGGCAAACAGGTTTAGGAAATAAAAGGCTAACATATGGTGAACGAATCACGATAAAATAAATAACTTTACACAAAAAATCTATGGGGGAACAAAATTTACAGATCGATTAGAATTTCTATTGAGGGGAACTGGGGAAGAAAGTCTTTTATTATAATTTTATACTAAAGCTTTTAAACATCTCTATTAACTTCAAAAATTGGAAGGGGTCGAAAGCACCTGTTAGCCCCTCCCTTACTTAGTCACTGGCTGTAAACAGGTCTGACCTATCTTCATACTTGACCTACCACATTCGTATAACCAGACTTGGTGAACTACCTAATGGTCAGTTGGACCCTATTGCTACCTGCATAGTTAATCGAACCAGGCAAGGATACATCCCCAAATGGCCCTACGCAATAAGGTAAACAACCAATGACTTGACTCTTAAGGACAAAGAGTTCAAACTCATGCCTCCTACAGACATTCATATGAATTTGCATGTGAACTACATATATCGCTTGTGTAATAATGTAATGTTTGCGAGTGATATATTTAAACGTTGACTATCTATTTGCAAGCCTTTTCAGAATAAAAATTATGAGGCATGGATTCAAACCCCAAACACCATTTAATACTATGTTTGGATTCTTTCCACTTGAAGTCTTGAACTAAATAATTATGTGTTACCTGTTAACCATATTATCTGTTAAAAGTCAAACAAGTATCTAAGAAACAAATAATTAATAATGGACATAAGTTAAGTTAATGGAACACATGTGATATCAGATAAAAGAGATAACCCACCACAGATAATGATAGAATCCATCAGTAGCTGTTATTTCCCCAACAATTATCCCCTAAGTGTCTTACATTATATATTCTATACTGTACTGTTGCTTCCCATTATGTCTACTATTACTTCCCACACAACATGTATTACATTTTATAAATTGCTAAACACTTTATATTTATTCTAATTATGCTTTGTCAAGATCACCTATAAATACACATAAAGGAATTATGAGTGGTCAATATTTTGTAAAGGCAAATCCTTTCATATATCAAATGTTACCATATCCATATATAACTTCTACTAAAGAAAAGTTCACAATTTTGATGCATCACATTTCTGATGAACCAAGTTCCATCAGATTTGAAAGGAACTTTCTATGGACAAGCCTCCGTGATTAATTGCCTTCAAAAAGATATTTGACTAGTTTTGGCACTATTAAAAGCGACTGGTTCTTTTCCGACCAATATATCTATCGGAAATGATAAATATAGAGGAAATGGAGAGGGCCCACTTCCATATAAAAACCGAGGGACCCATTCCATCGGATTTGGTTCCATCGGAAATGCCTATATAAATAAAAGACAGGCTTAGCCCTGGTAACTCCCCCGTTGTTTGAAGTAAAAAAAACCCTCCTGTGAGCTCCGGCGATTCCCTGCCGTAGCTCCATTTTGTAAATCTTGGCCCTCCAACTCCTTATCTGGCATGCCCCTCACTCCTACTCAGGTTTGTGTTACCATTTCTGACAAACTTTCTGAATCTCAAAGAATTTGGTAGTTTTCTTGAGAAATTTTCTCCCAAAACAATCTAAAGGTAGATCTTTACATATATTAATTCAAAAGTTTACTTCCATGGACTAGATCTTTGTTTATATACTTAATGCTTGCTGTATACGTTGATTTTTAAATTAAATTAGGGATTATAGTATGAATCAAATTGGGAAAGTAAAATCTAGGGTTTTAAATTGACTAGTTCAGATCGATGCAATCAAAGTTAGGGTTAATGCAATGCACTATAAAATTGGGTTTATAGTTTGAAATCAAATTGGGGATGCATGGTGCTAGAGTTTAATTAAAAATTTACTGGTTTGAAATGATGCAGTCCAAATTAAGGCTAGTGGCGTTCGAAAAAATTAGGGTTTTACACTTTTAGATGAAATTGAGGATATCTGTAAGGCGTTTTATGTATTATTAGTTTGAAATATACAATGCACTTAAACTAAGGGTTTAATGCCTCTCATCCCAACATTGAGGTCTGCTAGTTGGAAAGCTAATACACACACGCACACACACACAATGTGTATATATATATATATATCAACTCAAAGTTACTAGTTTGATATCAGCAATTTTGTTGTTCAACTTAGAAATTAGAAAGCAACTATCAAGCTTTGTTTGTTATATCTTGTTGAGAAAATGAACATTTTTGTAAGGTGATTGGTTTTTCTAGAGCAGCAATTCCCAAAACTAAAACAATATTCTTTAACTAAGGGGATAAGGCTAAATGCACCCCTACCTGTTAATTTTCTCCTTGGATACATCAACATCAATACTCACTTTTTACATTTTCAATGTATGATTTGACCTGATTCATAAGGGTGCATAAAGCCATTGTCTTTGTCACTACCAATCATGATTAGACAATTTGTTCTCGATATACATTAACTGCCTCGGCAGTGATGCTTTATTCAACAAATTTGGTATGATGGCATATTTGTGAGTACTGTTGCTTTCCCTACAGGTATGATACATATATTGCTGTATGGGGGTTAAAGGCTACGATGCACTGTTGATATTTGTTTGAGAGAATAACATATGTGGGCCATACTTATAGTGTAAACAAAGTTTAGAAACCTGTCCAAGATTCACTTAACAGAAAATGACCTCAAATAGTCCCAGTTTCAGGATATTTCTCACATGCTCTATTCTCTTTAGTTTGATGCTAGTGACGTGTACTCATTTTGTACTCTATTGGGTTCTCATCTTCAATCAGTTCCCCCATAAAGATATTTAAACTGTATTGTTGGCTATTTGAACTGTGTACTTGATAAAACTATGCGCTGCTAGAACAACAAAAATTCCGTTGATTCATTAGCATAAGTGGGAAGATGCATATTACAATGGGATATAAGCATAACTATACAAAGAAGGGCATTGTCTATAAAATGATTAAACTTCAATGATCTATAAGCTTGACAAAGTGATTTGTTTGTCATATGTTTCCTCTCCAATTAAGATGTGAACTGATCTAAGCTAGCTGTGTATGGTAAGAGTATTTAGATGAGTAGCCATAAGAAGTTAACTGTGTTTTTTAGGTTGGCGACTGAGATTCCCATGAACTAAAATTGAGTGGTTCCTTGTATGGATTGTAGAAACATGAAATGGATGCAACTCAATAAAGTACAATATGATTTGTTTAGATGGGTTCCAATGAAGAGTTAAACAATGTAGAAAATATGGGTGCATTAAGAACATAATGACACAAATTAGATGAAATGGTTACAAGCGCGTGCCTGTTTGTAAATATAGGTGAAGCAGGAACATTCAAGATCAAATAACAAATAAATTATAGGTCCATATGCAGAAGCATTTGGTGAGGAAAAGTGGTATCTATCCATGATCCTAGAAATGTATCTATATATCTACTTATCATGTTAGAAATTACACTATATATATATATATATACACACACACATACAACCTGGTCAGCTTAAGATGTTTTCATCTCGTCAAACACTCACTTAACATGAGATTAACAAGTTCCAAAATATCAGAGAATATCAACAAGAAATGTAATTGTTACTAGTCACATATTTTTGCATTTAATTACATATCATGTTTCTATAATCGCACCGAAGCAGTGATATGGCACGACATCGACGGGGAGGAGGACAAGGCCGACGTAATGGTGATGATCATAACCAGCCAGGTGAGATTATGCAACTTATATACATTATGGTTTTAATCTTCGCCAATATATGCTTATGTAAGTTTATATGGATGTCATTCAGCTCCAAGGGTACGAAGTCATTCTATAGGAGAGTACGGTAATCCTCCTAGATCTCCTAGACCTATAAAAGTTAGCAGTACACAGTAAGTAACATGTTTTTTTACTTTAACTTCCTTATGCACACATGTAAATGTTCCATGATTTTAACTCTATTAACTAATATATGCAGTATTCTTGACAACATTGCTACGAAGACCTTGTTAGCTATACTCCGTGCTTATTGGCCTGAAGGAGTATTCTCATTTAATGAGGCACCTGAGAACTTTTGGCCATCTGTTCTTTCAGAATTCCGAGTAAACGCAGTGTCCTTGTGTAGTTTATGTTTAGCATCAATCCTTAATACTTGACTACAGTAAGGTCCAAATGAGAAAGGCAAAAAATGTTGAGAAGGTGAGTAGGAATGATTCATATGTGAACCACTGGTGAAAGGATTTTTACATATCCATTTGAAGATGCATGTGTGAATCCATGTGCGCAATGCTTACATCTTCACCAACTATTAACATATGAAGATGCATATGTGAACCCACGTTTCCTTTTACCAATGATTCACATATGAATCATTACTTCTCACCTTCTCAACCTTTTTGCCTTTCTCATTTGAACATTCCCTTACTTGACTAATATTAATATGAATCTTATTCTTCATGTGTTATGAAAGAGCTACTATTGCTATCATGCTGATGTATCTGATGCTGAGGGTGATGCGGTTGTGAAACAACATGTCGCCCGTACGATGACCCAAACCCTATACGAGGACAGGAATAGGGCAGAGTTGCGGGCCGAACGAGATGGGACATCACTTCTTGAACAATGCCCAACATACTATAACACAAGGGTGTGGACTTCTTTCTGCAGTCATTGGCTTAAGGAGTCTTTCCGCAAGAAGTCTGCCATCAATAGGCAAAATAGAAAAAAGCTTCGAGTGGTTCACACAACTGGGGCGAAGTCCTTCGTTAAGTTTAAACAAGTAAATATTAAATATAAGACATCAAATTCAAATTAAGTAAGTAGTTCATACAAGGCTGCTAACAGTCTATGTTGTTATGGTTTTAGGAAATGACTGAAAACGACCAGGAGACTCCTACCCCGGTACAGTTTTGGGACAAGTCACATAAGAAGAAAGACACAGGTGAGTGGGCATCTGAGGAGGCTCGGTTGATTGGGGTAAGTTTTCGCATGTAAGATAAAATCTACTCCCTCCATCCCAAAATAAATGTCCACAATGAAAAAGGCACATAGTTTTAAACAAGTGTAATTATTACATTTCTTAATAAACAAAATGACAAACTTACCCTTAAAAAGAGACACTAATGAATTTCTCCATCTCATTATTAAGGGTATAATTAAGAAGTAGACAAGTGGACACTTATTTTCGGACAAACTAAAATAAAAACATGGACACTTATTTTGGACAAACTAAACTAAAATATTGTATAAACACCAAGTTGTTTTGTTGTTCATCAGGAGCGTATGCGAGCAATAATAGCATCGCGACAAACCCCACAGGAGCCTCCTCCTGGTTGGGATTCTGGGATTTCAGCTTTAGTTGAGGCCCAAGGACCCATTAAAAAAAACAGGATCCTTGGTCTCCCTCGAGTCCGGGCCAACTCAATTGTCCTGGATGGGCAGCATCTTCGGGGGACCCACAGGACTCAGTCCAACAGCAGCAATACCAGCAACAGTAATGGTGCTGGGCCATCCAGATCAGGACCTGGGATCCCCAGTGACATATTGGTTGAGCTTGTACAAAACATATTGGAGGCATTTCGCGCAGATCCTTCATTTAATGGATCCAAGCATCCTAGTCAGGAACAACTTCACCTACTTGCTCAAGAAGTGATTAGTGGTTCAGATTTAAGCTCCACACCACAGATCTACGAGATGATGCGAACTGAGATGGTGCGCCTTATGGTCCGTATCTTTGAGGATCTCTTTCGAGATCTCTTGCAGAGGTTATCAGGCAAGGATCGTAAAGATGATCATGAAGAGCCTAATAGTCGACGAGCATAGGGTTTCTCTTGATTAGATATGCAAGACTTCTATACATTTCTGTTATCTTAAAATATTAAGTGGGAGCTATTCCATAACCAGATAACTTTTTATATTTGATGTGCATTTTGGTATAATGATTGCTTTGGCTTGCAATGTGCTATTATATAATAGTATCATCATAAAGGATTATTTTTTGCTCGATGGCCAAGCAAAAACAGTGATTTTTCAACAGATATGACAAATTCCGACAGATGCCGTTCGCCAAATTCTTATATTTGTTTTTCATTTGGCTTGAGGCCAACTTAACTAAATTAGAATATCAGATAGGTATCCACAAGTTTAGTTATATCTATTTGACCATTTCTGATTCTCTTTTTTGGTTTCGGCTTAGAAACATTGGTAGCCTCATGGCTCAATCTATCAATTTTATAAGCCATTTCCGACAAAATCATATCCATTCCAATGGATGTGTTCTTTTGAATCGCCTCTCTTTTATTAAGTATTATTCTTGGTGACGCTATAGTACTGTATGTAGTATTAGTTCATTCATGCCAATCAATCACATAAGCTATTATATACAAATATTAATATGAAGAGTGGTTAATATCCCCCAAATACTTATCGTCTACTATTCTACACATACTAATTTTTGATAAAGTACTTACATATAGTATTGAGTTTCCTCTTTTTGATTTTTAATATAATTATGTTTGATGGGGATATCAAAGTTAGGTAGGGTAAAACAATATTAATCATTTAGAATCTCTCTCTTTGCCAATTCTTTTCAATGTTTATTAATATCCAACTCACAACTAATTCATTTTACTCCCGTATGGGCATTGGTTTTTAACAGAATTAGACATCACTATATCACTCTCTTTAGGGCAACAAAAACATTGTTATATAAATACCATAAGATAACCAAGTTCAATGATGCCATATATGTAATATGTATATATAAGCAGTTCGGCTCACCTTCACTTTGACCATAAAGCAAATTGGAATTAATCATGAGTCCGGATTTTAGGTACATATTCAACATACTCAGTAAAGAATGATTTTTCTTCTTGTAGTACAAGGTTTCGATTAGGGTTGTAATGTAAACCAAGCCAGCTTAGTGTCACCAGCCACTTCTTAGATATGAGGGTTGTAATGTTATAGCATTTTCATGTATCTTGCAGTCTTGCCTAGAATAGTTCAGTGCCCTAGACACTTGTGGAGTTGGATATTTTTGTATATGATCCTAGAAGCTCCAAGACCAATGTTGTACTCAAGAGTCTTATTTATCTATGATGTTCCAAGACTAACTATAAATATGTGTAGCACTTCACTTCTATCTCATCCAAGAAACAAACAAGTTATACAAACAAACCTTTCTCATAATTCTCTCTATAAATCCTTACAAAGTTCTTATCTTCATCATTAAAAGATCTAAGGCTGGATTAGCACTTCTGAGTTGCAAAGTACTAAGGTCGCATGGGTTGTTAAGCCATAAACAAATAATGCGGTGTCGTGACAAGTGGTAGCAGAGCCAGCCTTGACGGTAAGCAACGAGCTATGGAAGAATGAGAAAAAATCAAGAACAAACAGCCCCTATCCTCGTTCAAGTAAAATGTTGCGGCAGCTACAATACAACAACATGCTTGCCAGCTCTGAAGCAAGGATGACATGAAACGAGACTAACTTGGATGAGTCTTGTGGAAAAAAAGGAAATAGATCTGTATTTAATAGGAGATTATATACAATCCCTTAGAATATGTAATTATGTATAATCCCATAAAATCAGGGATTTCATAGGGTAGTTTCCTTACTTTTTAGCCTTTCTTCTTGTATAAATTATGTATGATTCTTCTCAATAGGACTCACTGAAAACCCCAAATCTGTTAAGTCTCATGAATACTTAAAGACGTTCAAGAAGCGTCTAAAGAGACTAGAAGTTGAGGAGCTCCGAGTAATGGTCGATTGACTAACTAGGGAACTTAAACAGATGTAAGCTCACCACAAAGAGATATGAGCCGTGCAACAACAACTGGAGGACATAATGGCAAAATCACCACAACCAATACACAAGGATTGACTTTTTCCCAAAGCGAAGCCATTTACAGGTGGTCCCAAAAAAGATCACGACAAAGGGGTTGGGATTTCTGTAGAGGAGAATGTCAGAGGCTACTTGTTTCGCATGAGATTTTCCCACATCTATGGACTAGACTGCCAACAAAACATCCACCAATGCAGAAAACACTTGAAGGCACCATAACCCTACGGACTTGTGTGTTTTCCAAAATGTTCCAGCACTTCCACATACCTTGTAACATCTTTAAGGATGGTCTAGTGTATTCTTAATGCTTGTAGATTTAGGCCAATGTTCTATATAAAGTTTTCTTCCAAGAATCTTTGTAAATAGGTCGAGTACTTCATTTGCATCTCATCCAAGAAACAAGCAAGTAGTACAAACAAGCCTTTTTCATAAACTCTCTACAAATCCTCTCAAAGTTCTTGTATTATCCTCCATGTAAGTCCTTTCCAAGACATCAAGGTTGACTTAGTACTTCCAAGGTGCAATGTACTAAGGCCATACAGGTTATCAATCAAAGAAGATATAACCCCGTGACATTAAACTCAAACTCAATAATCTGTAAACACTATGACCGGCTTGAAGTTGTACTTGAGCTAAATTTCTGTCATTAATCTCAAACATGGTAACTCAAAGGTTTAAAGGTACCCTCTCTCTCACTCTCCCTTTTATCTTATCTATATGTCTTCGGTGTGGTGTGGGGGAGAAAAAGCAAGAAAGAAAATTTTAAATCACAAATCAAATAGATGCAATGACTAAACACAGAGGCATACAGTACAATAGAGAAGCTTAATGTTGATAAACCTTGGTCATCCTTCAATATTAGAGCCACCAAATTTGTGTACTTGTAAAGAGCATCAAGGAAACCGTTAAGAGAAACATTGTATCTTTAAGCAACTCATCCAGATTGGGCAGGCGACAGCAACACTACAACTGCAGGAACAGGTTAAAGTTTCTCATGTCAGCATCTTCACACAGCACTTTCATATACAAAAATATTAAATAAATTTTCTAAAATCAAATAAAGAAGAGATACAAAGCTACAGCATACTAACACCATACTTGCTGACAGAATGACCTGAACTAAATTCAATTTGCTTTTGTATGTGATTAAAAGCAACCACATTGACAAGCATAAGCAAACACACACACAAACAATCAACAAAGAGGACTAGGCCATGTAGTGAGAAATTAGTCAAATTACCCCTTCTTTACAAAAAAATATCAAGATATTGAGCTCCATTGTTCGGTAAATACATCAGTGACAGCATCCACCAGTTCCTACAGAACGATTTCACTTATAACACCTCCAAATTGTGGTAGACTATGAATTTGAAGTAGGCAAATGATGGTTCTGATTGTAGGGTTAAAGAGGAGGACAACATGTTTAGGGCTAGGGGTGTTTATATAGAATGAAACAGAAAAATTTTCAGTTGCAATTCCTCCAGAATGCATCCATGAATAACAAGACAACAAAGCATAGAAACCAGGAAAGTTACCACGTCTCTTCCCAACAGCATATTGACCTTGAAGCCAGTTTAATACATCATAATTCAAAGCAATACTCGGTTTCAATCCAACATTATCATTCAAAATAACATCTACTGAATCAAAAGCCAGTTTAATACATTTTAGATGAAACTCGCATGATCCTACCTCCTACCACTGATCAGTTGAAGAATTGCTGAAACTGACGGATCGTATGTCATGGAAATAGTAATCGGAAACCTAGACTGAAAATTCTTCTCTTTTTCCACCTCCAAAGACTTCGTCCTGCTTCTTGAACCCTAAAATCAGAACTGTCATTAACCTACTACAAATTCATCGTCCATTTTTGGAGGATTGATTTACCTGAAATCGTCCGATAGGTGGTTGGAACGCTGGATGCCGCCGCCGCCGCCGCTATGACGGTGGGAGACGGAGGAGGGCGGCATGGTTGTCGTCGTAGTGGTTCACCGTCGCAATTTCCGTTAAGTTGGTTCATTTATTTTTGTTTTTTACCTTCTTGTTTTGGTTTATGTCAAAAGCAACCCCATACTTTCCCAAATATTCGTTTTTGGTCTCTGTCTGTTAGGGGTGTAAGTGAGCCGAGCTGCTCGTGAGCTATTCGAGATCGACTCGTTAAAAGCTCGATTCGAGATCGAGTTAAACGAGCTCGAGCTCCATTTTAGGCTCATTTAATAAACGAGCTCGAGCTCGAGCTTTTATAAGTGTTAGAATTGGTGAGCTACACGAGAGGGCCAAAGGTTAGCCGTATGTATTGATTAAAGAAAACGTATATTGTGTGTTACAAAATACAACGAGTAAACCTAAACTATAAATATGTACAGATAAGGGAAACAAGGTTTGGGCCACAATCCCATGGGCTATATACACTAACACCCCCCCCCCTCAAACTCAATCAGGGGAAGATTAACCCAAATTGAGTT
>LUCG01270646.1:0-11084 GCA_001633085.1 Carthamus tinctorius | reverse complement strand
CACTTCTTTTGTTAAGCCTTTTAGGGTTTTGTTCTTTAGGGTTTTCTTCCTTTTGCTATTTATAGGCTACGCCTCTTTGTATTTCACGCTTTCTATTCTAATAATACAATATACTTTTGGCTCTCGATCTTCAGTCTCGAGCGCCATCATAGTTGGAGACAAACTCGGAATCTTTTTGTATGTGGCAAAATACAATTAGCGTATCTTGAAATTAAATTAAATTATAGTTACGATGGAACGGGCTATGGAGATTGGGTTAGAAAAACATTTGTTTTAATTAAAAACAACATTGCAAAATTTACCAAACAAGATTTAAACTTGAGACATTCTTTTCTCTAAAAACATTTCTACAAATTGTAGCCATATCTAATCAATTAAGTGGCACTTGCAAAAAGTTGTAAATTATTTTCACTATATCACGACAATGAAGTGGTGGCACGTACAACCGTACTAGCTTACTATATTTCCACATGCTCATTGTATCCTTTCTTACTCGCTTTTGTTTTAAAGATTCACCACCAACATGTTCGATACATACAAAAATAAACATCATATATATGATTTTTGAAATGTCATAACTAAAAGTAATCTTACAAAAAAAAATACCAACTTAGGTTAAAATCATAACATAATGCATTATATAGAATATATGCTTAAATGATATTAAATTCACCGCTAGCATGAACCTCTTTTACCCTTTTTTCATATTCATCTTCTTCTTCTTCTACTTCTTCTTCATCAACTTCCTCCTCTTTCTCTTCGTCTTCCTCTGCTCCCCACCCAAAATACCCTACCGATTTCGATGATGGTGGAGGGTTTCTCGCCTCCGCTACAATCTTCATGATCTCATCCACACTCTGAAGGGAAAAACTCGGGTTGTCTTTCTGGTAATAGTTGGTTTGAGTCGATTCCATGAGCTCCCTTGGTAAGTTCTTTAAGAACCATGGATGATTCTTGATTTCCTTAATGTTAACTCTCTATTAATTTGATCATAAAAGTACAAGTTAATTTATAGCTAATAGCCGTTGGACAAATAAGGAACATTCAGTTCTTTGGCTTATTTTGAAAAAAATATATTTCATACCCGTGAAGGATTTGCAACAAATATGCGTGAGAGAAGTTGTTTGCATTCTTGAGAAATATGAACGTAGTCTGGGATCTTGTATTGAATGGACATAATACGCTGCAAAACAAACAACACTTGATCAGTATACCCAATGGTTTCTTTATGAAGTTTTTGTGGCGAAAATGGCACTTACAGATATAGTTTTTCTGAAGTTTTTAGGGTCGGATGGATCTTCAAAAGGGTATGCTCCCACCAACATAACGTATAGTGTCACTCCACAAGACCACACATCGGCCAACTACAAAGTATATTAAAGGAAATATAAAAGTTAGTACTTTTTGTTCAAAATATATTTATTTATAAGACTCGATGTTTTATGTCAGTATATGCCAACTTTTGATATGAAGACGTGGCGTAAAAGATTATGGTTTGCACCTTGCCATCATACTCTCGACGAGAAAGAACCTCTGGAGCAATGTAAGCCGGAGTCCCGACGGTTGATTTAGGCCTTGAATGTAGAAGGGATGACTGTAAAAAAATAGCAAATAACCACTTTTTAACATCTTGCATGTTATCTTCTCCTTGAGAAGCAATTGTTGCCTTTTTCTTCACAAATTTTTCAGTTCCGTTCATCATATCATTGATATTATACAATAAATCAATTAAATTTGTTATTTGAAAAAAGACATACCAACAAATAACAATGACATATTCAAATCTTTTATACTTGTAAAACAAGTTATATGTATATGTGCATGAATAACAACAAAAGGGGGAAAGGTGTGTAGGAAAACTAGATTATAACCTTCGAATAACCGAAGTCACATATTTTGAGGCGAGGTGCTCGGCTTCCATCCAAAAGCGTATTTTCCAACTTCAAATCCCGATGGCATATTTGCTACGTACATGTCACATAACTCAAAAAACGTAAACGACCACGAATATAATACCATCAAAGACTTCATATTATATGCAATTATTTTTCTTTTTGCATTATTAATTGAAGTATAAAATACAACTTTCAAAGAACATTTAAATATTTGATATGATCTCTTTACTCTAAGAAACTATAAAGGGTTGACTTGTCGACAAACCGAATATTTAATCTCTATTGCATGTTATTATATCTTTTGGTGATATTTTGATGAGTGAATAGAAAATAAAGGTACCATGGAGTGACAGAAGGAGACCCCAGAGATCAATTGTTGGAAGAAGTATCTTGCCTGTCAAATTATTAAACAAATATTAGTAATAAAAAAAATATTATATATATATATATATATTGGAAGACCATGTGAAGAGTCAAATGAACCATAAAAGGTAAGATATGAAGATTCATATTTGAACGTATGTGAAAAATCTATAACATAGATTTATATTATATTTCAATGGATTTTCAATCATATCACACATACATGAATCTTCACTTTCCTTCAAACCTTCTCATCGTATATGTTTAACTTTTCCATTTGAACCATCTACACATATTCGTATTCATGCTCGTTGACTAAATAAAATAAAGATCCAATGAACTAAGAAAAAAATGTAACCTCGTCTTCACTAAATCGACCTGCGGTGCAGATACGATCAAAGAGCTCTCCGCCAGCAGCATACTCCATCACGATTGCTAGATGTGTCGGAGTTAGCACCACCTTCATCCACATATATAAAGTTATAAACCGTAGTTTAGTCAAAAACCGATTCCGATCGAGTTAATTTGTTATAAAAGAACCAACTATAGTTAAATAAAATTTTATAAGAACCAAACTCCATTTTCAAAAATCACGAACTTGCTTAATATATACATATACCTATACTTATATTTGTATTTGTACATACATATACACATACACACCTCCTTGAATCGGATAATATTGGGATGACGAAGCGATCGATGGTTTATAATCTCTCTTGCCACGTTTTCATCAATCTACATTCGTCATTTTTGCACAAAAAGCATAATTAGAAATCCGATAACTAGCAAGTATATATAACAGTAATAAATGAGTGTCTTCACATAAACAACATATTTATCCTTGGGACGATTCAGATTTACTGAGTTCGTTTAATTTAGCTAGATTACAGCAAACAACATACATACAAGATCGATACGTATATATGTATGTGTATATATACCTTCATACCACGCTCGATGTATTTCATGGCAACGAGCTCTTTGGTTTCTTTATGCCTCAAGAGCCTTGCCACCCCGAAATTCCCGGACCCGAGATCCTTCACCACCTCATACTTGTCCATGTCGATGATCGATGAGCTTTCGGGTTCTTGTGACAACCCTCAATTACCCCCGATACTTTGTGTATGTATAATGTGAAATGTATAGATACAAAATATGTGTATATGTATATGTATATATAGAGGTGTAAATGAAGATGGGGTAGAAGTAGAAAACACGTGGGAAGGAGACTTGTTGTATACATAGAGGTCGGCATGGAAGTCACATGCACTTTCACGAACTCCCATGACGCCAATCATTTAAATAGTTAGTTGTGTTTTGATTTCTTTAATGTTTGTGAGATTTATTATATCTAACGTTCAAAAGGATCAAATTATTTTGGATGGTATTTCAAGAAAAAAGGATACTTTCCATTTAATACATGTCTACCTTTTCGATATTGGTAATTACTTATATTTGTTGATGTTGATTTGTGTATTTGTGCTACAATTTTATTGTATGTTAAACGATAAATTATTCTTTTTTAAAACGGTAAAGAAAGAACATTAGAGTGGTGGAGCTTCGGCTAGGCCATCAGCTGGACTAGCGAACTCAAAGAAACTTTATTGAACCAGCAGGTCCCAAAGATTGAGACACCATGCAAAAAATACAGAGTACGAAAAGCAAAAAGCCATGAACAACAGTCGGAAATCAAAAGGTCAAAAACACGAAACCAACCGTCGAGAAAAAAGAGAAGGGGACGATCGATCCGGATCATTGGAAGGGTCTCGGTTCCAAGAATAAAATTTTGATATAGCTTTTTATTGTAAGTTATTATTTATTGTAAGTTAAACAATAAAAAAAAAATTGATATAACTTCCTATGATAAAAAAAAGGTATTTATATATGAAAAAGAATTAGATTTTAAGAAATCGTTGAACAAGGAGGTGTGTATTTTGTAACTCGATCAGCTATAAAATCTTAAAAATCATGAATATCAAATTAATTATTGTAAGATTCTTTATCTTTCTTTATTATTTTTTTAATAAGCAATGTTATTAAATTTTAATTGAAAATACATAAAACAAATTATATGTGATATTTGTTTTAATAGTTTTATTATATATCCTTATCAAACAAAATACTAACTATATATATAAACGAATATGAAAACAGTTAAATCGCTTGTAAAGTTACATGTGATTTTATATTAACAGTAAAAAGAAGGCATATGATAACTTTTGCCTCATATTCAAGTTACAGGGCAAAGTCGCATGACTCACATGTAATTTTATACGTAATGTTAGTGTAACATCACATGTGATTTGTTATTTTTTTTTTATTTTCTTAAATAAATATCGTTCTTCTCTCTGTATATAAAATTACATAGCCAAAAATTCAATTGCATAGCAAGTAAAACATATTGTAAGCATAAGTTTTTTTTCAGTTTTGTTATAATTAATATAAAGCTGATTATTTCATTCTCTCAAGAATATATTATTAATCATGTTATCCAAGTTACAAAAGTTTTTATAACCATAATAACCAGATAACTAGGTTGACACGCTCTGTAAATTATTTGATTTCTTTCTAGAAAATCAAGTTTCAACCTCCTTTCTTGTTCTTGCTATCTTCTTGCTAATTTTTGTTATTGCATGCTATGCCGTTCAAAAAAATTTCAACCATTTGCACAAAAAAACTTGTTATTTTTGCAATAAATATATAAAATACATCTAAAAAGTGCTAACTTAAATCCAATCCTGATTTTTTACTATTGATTTTTAGTAACCAAAGTAAAAGTTTCCTCCTTTATATAATTTAACAGAACTAGTTAATTACTTATCAAGTATATATATCTAAAATACCTTATAGAAAAATTAATGAAACCATTATGTGATAATTACTAAAAGTTTTTAATTACAAGGACATTGAGACTATATAATTGTACTATTTTATTACATTTAATAATATTAAGTTAATATTATTGATTGAATAATTAACCCCAGTTGTTGATATTCTATATATGGAAACATATGAGTGTGGCGGGAGTCTTGGATCTCCGGTGACCAAGGAAAATTTACAGCTGCTATGCTAACACTTTGACTTTTCTATCCACCTCCTGTTTTTTGTTTGCCCACTGGATACTACCTACTGTCTCCCTCAATAATTGGTCGTTTTCTAAAATAGAGTAAACTTCAATTTTGGTCCTTAAGGATTTATTGAAAAGTCTGAAAGTAGAATCTAACGTTTAATAAGTTCATAAATCATTTTTAGAATGGACGGAGTGGTTACTTCCAACCATACCGTCACGGTCAGCTTTTCACTTACCACTTAACCTACCACTCAGACCCGTAATGATCACATCTCTACCACACCTAAACTATAAGACCTACCTCCTTTACCTTGACAGAAAAAAAAAAAACAAAAACCAGCACCACCCTCCCACCACACCATGGCCTCCACCACCCTCTCCCTCCCACCACACCACGAGGGAGTGGTACCACACGCCACCTCCCAAGTGGTGAGCTCACCACCACCCTCCACTCCTTTTACTCTTACGGTATATATTTTGTTTCGAAAGTGACCCCCTGTTTACTAAGAAGTCGTTTGTTTTCTAAGTGGTGCTAAATTAAGTCTGAAATCTGACTCCACTTCTAATTTATACAACGTGGTGATGACGTCTGAAGTCTAAATATATAAGATTGCTTGTTTTGTAAATTGACAAATGTCGGAATACGTTTATTTGTCTATTTTATCTTTTAAAAATCAACTTAATTGAAGTGAGCATGAATGATCGGAAGACGAAATGAAAAAAAATGAAAGAAGGATGTTGGCATGTTTGGGAGGCTGTGGAGTTTAATCATATCTCAAACACTGAAGCCCCGACTTAAGCGATTCAAGGTGTCCTGGAAAACCAACACACAGTTTTTACGATCTTTGTGTTTTTTGCAAACTTAAGGTGCATGTGGGCAAAAACCAACATTGAAATAAAGAAAATTGTATTGGACGAAAGTAAGAGATGATTAAGTAACTAGGTTATCACTTAATTTATCAAAAAAAACATTAAGAGTTAAGAGACTCTCAAAAGATAAAAGAAACAAACAGTTTGAATTGTCTTATATCTGAATGAACCAAAAAACAAATAAGGCATAACTTTGTTATGTTAAAAATATTTTTGTAGATTTACCTTAACTTAAAAAAATTATGTTGAATAAGAAATAATTAAAGAAAAGACCAAAATACAACTCATTTAACGGATAACTTTTTAATGAGGTAAGGATTAAAGACTATTTTCAGAATAAAATGTAAACTATAAGAAAGATTAACTTATAGACTTATTAAATGTTAGGTTTCACTTTCAGAACTTTCATAAACCTTAAAGGACCAAAAGTAACATTACCTTATAAAATATAAAACTTCTAAGTATTTGATTATAATTTACTTCTTAACATCCCAATTAACACCTGGGGGTACAAGTATCGAGCTATATGCTAGTAATAAATAGTAGACTGTCAAAGTTATTAGAGTAATGCACTTATTAAACTCTTAACTTGTAGTGGAAGTTTTATCCACGATCTTTTACATCTATACGCTTATTTCGTTTGGTTGACACCTGAATGACCACTGTAAGCCTAAAACTAAGTGAAACGTGGTTTCGTGCAGTAATCACCATGTGCTTCCATATTATAAGATATGTAAACCATTGATAACATTTGTAAAAATGCAATCATATGTATTCATCGTTTAGGAAAAACGTCATCGAAAAAATGATACTAGGCCTAATGAGATTGGTCAAAACAATTAAGTCCATTGTATAGTTTAGAGAAAACTATCTTGTGATATGTAAATTGTGGTTTCGTGTTATAACTCCATTGACATCTTGAGTATTTGTTCAAGTGTTCAGTGTAAATTGAAAACTTTTAAGTAATCATATGCTTGAATTAAAGTTTTAATAGTGTAATAAATACAGATGCATGAAATTTAAACCATATAAGCATGTCACATATCCCAATTTTTTGAAGTACCATCTAATTGATTGATACGATTAACTTCGTTTTTTAACGCTCTAAATTCTAAAATGAGCTCTCTTGATTCCCAAAAAATCCACTTAAACTCTTACCTCACTTCTACAGGAAAAAATTCATTGGTTATCATTTTCTTATTCTTCTATGTCTATCCAACAAGACGTTAACATAACCCTAATTGGGCAGTCTACCGGTTAAGGCTTGTAGAATGTGTAACAACCAACTCAAGTTCGAATCCGATGGTGAGCAACCAGGGACAACTGACTATTAATCCCAGGGGAGCATGTTTTAGCTCTCGGTAAAAATTACCAATGATGTAGTCTGGCCAAAGTCCAGATGAACATTATAAAAAAAACACAAGACGTTATTAACGCATCATTTTTTCTCGTTGTCATGACCATTTAATTTAAATATGCACTTACATAATGGCTTCCTACCTTTACACATGTCAAAATTTTATTAGAGAAACAAGGAGTTTGTCTAATTACAATAACCCAATATCATAGCATGTCAACTCTCCACATCTATACATGCACAACTATTCACAAAAATCCAAGCCATAAAATTCTTTCATAATCTTTGATATTAATCGATTGTCAGCACCTGATAACATCTCATAGATACCATAAAATGCTTTTTAATGGCAGATAACTCACGCACACATTTTGACACGAAGTTGATGATATATTCTGGATCCATACGGGCATCCGACTAATCCTCGACGACCATGGACCGACCTGAAAGCCGACCCATAGTAAGGGTATCGCCACATGCTCTCCTCATGAATCGAACCCGGATAGACAGGGATGGCATTGACTGTCCTTCTCAAGGATGTTACCGACCACTAGGCTACTAATGCTTTAATGATACCACAAAATGTTATTTTGTCATTTGGTGAATCTTCCCTTCTTTTTGTGTTTATGCTTTTACACTCGAATTCTTAAATTTTATTAAGGATTGTAATCAAAACTTTGTACTTCTAATCTTATTTGCTATTTTACATCAAGATGAGATTTTTAGGGATTTCACTTTGTTATCATCACATCAAACACCTGGTTTTTCAATAACACGACATTTCCTTTCTCATTGATTTTACATCTTTTACGTTGTGTTCTCGAAACCTTTTTTAACGAAGGAAAGGGAAGGAAAGCGAGGGAAATGAGATGAAAGTTAAAAAAACATTTCCCTCTTCTTTTTCAATAACACGATATTTTTTCCTTTCTTTTCCATTCTTTTCGAGAACACAAATAAAAAAATTACTTTCCTTTCCTTTTATTTTCGAAAACACCAATAAAAAAGTTACCTTCCTTTCCTTTCATTTTGTTTCCCTTGTTTTGTTTTCTTTTCCTTTCTTTTCTTTTCTCTCATTTTTTTTCAAGAACAGAGCGTTAACCTCCCCATTTTTTTCATTCATACCTCCCTCCAAACATGCCCTACCAAAGTCAATTTCAAATTCTACACACTATTCAAAGGATCAATCTTATCATCAAGGATGGGACCCCTTCAACTTAAATGTTCATGTGGCATAGACACAAAGTTGAATGGAAAAAATACAAAAATAAGCAATTAATCATTAAGAACGAGATGCATGAAGTGGACCCATTGTTATATTGAAGTACATTTGATCTTTCAAGTTTCAACCAATAAATCCTAACAAGTCATTGAATTCGGCTTCATGCTTGAACCATGCTTAATGGGTCCACAATTTACGTAAAAAACTTAGGTGACGTTTGGTTCGCATAATGTTTTTTGATAGAATGAAATCTATCAAAGGAACTTGACTTTGAATGAATTTGAATGAAATGTTGTCAAGTTTGACCACCTGTTTGGTTGACAGAATTGTAATGGAATCTGTTAAAAGAATTAGAATCTGTCTATTTTGTTTATAAATGTAGCTTTGGAATTGAAATGAAATTTTGGTAAATGAGCAAAATACCCTTTCTAAGAATTTTATTTTTTTCAACACAAGATACTGATAAAATAGTCATTACACTCTTTTTTTTTAACTAAAACTACTTTAGAATTATTAAATATTTTACGTAACTTAATAAAATAAATATTTAATATTTAATAAAACAAATNATACTTTAATAAAATAATAAATAAATTATTAAATACTTCAACATAATTTAGTAAAATAAATTAATAATAACTTATTTATAAAATAATTCAATAAAATAAAATTATTAAATAATTATTAGATACCTTAACAAAATCATTATTAAATACTAAAATAAAATAATTATTAAATACTTAAATAAGATAATTAGGGTAAGTGCATTTAAGGAATGAATGAAATCCTTGCTATTTACCAAGGAATGATGAATTCCTTTATCCATGGAATTTGATGGAATTCAAACATTCTATTCGTCAAAAACCTTGAATCAAACATGGGAATGGAATCTGGTCAAAGGAATTCAACATTCCAAAACGTCCCCTTATGTTTGTTTTGAATCCTTTGTTCTTAGACTGATATTTTAGGATTAATCTTGATATAGGTCTTGTGTCTACTCGTGTTTATGCACTTTTAGGCATGATCATAGATGAGAAAAAACATTTGCTAAGTTAACTCGTGTCATCTTTTACATGCACTCTCCTTATTTCAACATGATAACGTCCCATATTGTTGTCTTAACTAAAAAACAAAAATTGCGAGATTAAAATATCTTTGACTTTACACTACAAAGTTGTTCTAATATTAACTTTTTGATCATCAAGAGTTAAGATAAATATAATTTCTAATAATTGATCGTTAAGATAAAAATAAAATTACTAAACCATGTATACATTTTTTATTCTTCAATTAACAATAATCACCATGAGAACGCCCATCCAGGTATGATATGGATTAAACAAACTATGATAGGGAAAACAAATGAAGAGAAAGAACAATAAAACCGGTTAAAGTAAGAATCCTTGCATTTTAACAAGAAATCAAGACATAGTAAATCCAAAAATGCAAGATATCCTGAAAGGCTGAAAGCAAATACGCAACACAATTTAAGCTAAAAATTGAAAACTCATGTAAAAGACGTCAAATGTTAATCAAGTTCATGTTATCAAAGAAGCTATGAATCCCTTCACTAGAAACACAATTTAATGTTGATGAAGTTCACGTGGAGACATTATTGATGCGAATCATACAGATATCGTATGCCTAATGCTCATTCCCGAAAGACTCACAAGAAGTCAAGAACCAATACTCATGCACTACATACGACCCGCAAGCTGTTGAATACTGCTAAGTTTAGGGACTTTTTGCATGGATACTTGACGCATTCTTAACGTTAAAAGAGTTTGTAAAAAATTGTTATATTTAAAACAAAGTTGTCAAATTTACAACAAAAACAAATTGATTTGATGGTAAGAAGGTCGCCTCTAAACGAGGTCACAAGGTCCAACCCTTTGGGCCCTTGAAACTTAAGTAAGTTTACATTTGACATTTCAAAAAGTAAAACATTTCTAATGTCTAGGGGGTAACTACGCCGAACTATTTGAGATCGACTCGTTAAAAGTTCGACTCGAGCTTGAGATTCATTTTAAACTCATTTAATAAACGACCTCGAGTCTCTATGATTAAGCTCATGAACCTAAACAAACCTTAATATGGCATGTAGCTCAGTTGGTGATGGGTGGGTGGTAAGTTTGCAACAAATATCAAATGGTCCGGGTTCAAGCCTCGGCTCGCGCACGGACGCCCCTATAGCCACAACCGTTGAGTGAGTCAATAATGTCTCCCCACAACGGGCATTGGCAATCCGTGGTGGACCGTTTGGGGTTGCCGGAATCAACCTTTTGCAACAAATAATACAACATAATA
>LUCG01270438.1:0-17632 GCA_001633085.1 Carthamus tinctorius | reverse complement strand
TCCTCACGTTCACAACCAAAAAGTGGTTTACATTTGAACCCACCCCTATATACATATATGTATGTATATACATGATGTCACATAAAACGATTGTATGTGTCACGACCAATTGTTAATTTTTAGAACAATTTTGTTACGACATTTATCAAATGATGTCACATAAAACGACTAATATGAGACTTTATTTTAAACGTTCTAAAAACTTGTTAAGATGTCTAAAAACGTCCCATAAGCCCATTATAACATTTTTAGACATGAAACTATTTTTTGTCCTATAAATTTAAGTCTTCTAAAAAGAATTATTAGGACGTTTAAATATTTTAGTCGGCTAGTCGCCCTATAAACCTAATGTTGCTGTAATAACTGTATATATTTATTTTTATTTATTTTATTAATGTACTTAAAAGGCTACGTTAAAGAAGACCACCCTAATCGAAAATCCTGGCTTCGCCCTTGCACATACATACAAACATGGATACTACATGTATGTATACACACATACATATATGTATGCATAGTACATGTGTATATATACATATGTGATGTGAGAGAGAGAGATACAAAAAGAAAGAGAGATAGATATGTGTGTAATTATGTATGCATGTTTATATATATAATTCTTCTTGTAAATCAACTTTTTTCATCTCTTTTAGTTTTTAATACAACTTTATTTATGTTTTAGTTGTACATCTATTATCATTGGAAATATTATGAATCATTCGTATTTTATAAAACATAGATTTTCTTACCGGTACTCATAGAATAGGAAAATTTCAATCATGATGTCTTCCAGTGTTGTGGCGGATTGGTTATCGCTCGAGGGGTTCATAGCGCCCTAACCGAGTTCGAGCCTTCCTGTGCGCATGCCTGGAGACATTTAAGTGGGGCCATATTTAGCCCCCAAAATTGTTGAAAATTAGTCGGGCTTTGGCCCGGATACCCTTCTTAAAAAAAATCAATCATGATTTTCTTGAAATTGTAAGTTTTCAAGTTTGACCTTTAAAATAAAAACAACGGAAAAATTGATTCAATTTTGATCAAGTATATCAAGATTTTTTCAATTCTTTTTTTTTAAGGTATCCTATACCTTGCTTGGCATGCGGCCCTGAGAAAATCCTCAGTGACCACAAGTTTGTTAACGTCTGGATTCGAACCCTGGATTATAGATGGGTTACCAGCCACATCCCCCACAAAGTCTTAATTCCAGTACATCATAAGCCTTAACCGGTACACCACAAGTCTTGTGGTTTATACCAAGATTTATTGATATATGAAATAGAAGAAGTTTCATTAGAAACTTAAAATGAAAACCTTTTATAACATGTTATATATTAAATATTTATCATAAATGAAATGTTAATTTATGAAAATATAATTCGACCTTTATTGACAACACAGAATCGAAGGAGGAAAACGAGCCTAATTTTGTGGATGAACCAACACGTTTCTCTTTAAATACTTTGAGAATTTTCATGCCTTTTTCTAATATTTTTTTTATGTTTTAAGTTCAAAAATATATATAATTACAACATATCTAAAATTTCTTCAAAATTTTTCTAAAATGAAAAAACTAAAAATAAAAATCTTCAAAAAATATTACATCCATCTTAGCAGCTTTCCCATTTTGAAGACTTCTACATTAATTATAATATTAAAATATTAACACTCACATATTAAAATATTATTTCTCTTTTCAAATTCTTCTTTTCAAGGTTTCCTATTGGTTATTTGGAATGGTAATCATTTTTAAAAGTTATCTTCATATTTGGAAAAAAAAACTCATTATGTCTCTTACTTTCTCCATTTTGAAGAAAGTTTTGGAGAAGCTGTTGAAACACAATCTACCTGGCACGAACCTTTTGTCACCAACTAACCATGTTTTGATTTTCATGTCAAATATAAATCACATATTCACATGACAGGTTTGATTAGGGGCCTAAAACACACAACATAACATAACACGTGACATATTCATGAGGAATATAGAAGTATTATTCACATCCATAAACACTGTAATACAAGTATAAATCAGAACTCTATTTCATCATGAACATGTGATTCACAATGAATAACACTTTCATGTTCATCGTCAATATGTTATTAATGATGAATATTCCTCCTAAATATAGACATTTAACGTGTTATGAACGGTTTTTGATTTCCTTATCAATTTTGGGTTCCTGATAAGGCTTCTTTCGATAAACATAATATATTGAGAAGCAAATGTCATTGTTTTTGCCTAGTCATTTGGTTAAATGCGTTTTCGACTACAAAACATATATTTCTAAATGGGACATGTTTGCTTTTTATGAGTTTTGAAAGAGAGCTAATTTGTGCACTAAATAAAAAACAGGGATGTGATGCATCGATTATGCTCGACGGGCCAAATACAGAGAGAACATCACCCAAAACCCGAGGACTAGGAGCATTCGTGCTTATCGACAAAATCAAGCGAGTACTAGAAGCACGGTGCCCAGGAGCAGTCTCGTGTGCCGACATTCTTAACCTTGCAGCCAGAGATGCGGTTTATTTCGTAAGCATCCAATTTCAACTTACCACCTTATAGACTAGTTTTACATTACAGATGCACAAAAAAGCACCATCATTCAGCACGGGCCTAGGCTAGGCCAAAAATGGCCACTCGGGCCATGAATTTTTTTCAAGGCCCGGTTAAAGCTTGAGCGGACCCAGGGGGTTCTTTTTCTTACTAAAAAGCCCAAAAGTTCTACTTCTAGATGCCAACACATATCAGCTCTGAATTTGAACAAGTTTACGTTAAATTTGAACAGTCGGGTGGACCATCTTATCCGGTTTTCTTGGGAAGAAGGGACGGATTAGATTCGAAAGCAGAATGGATAGACCTTCCGTCACCTTCCATATCTTGGGAATCATCTTTGGCATACTTCGAATCCAAAGGCTTAGATGTGCAGGACATGGTTACACTCCTAGGTAAGCATCCACACAATCGTAACTCTACTGCTATCGTAAAAATCATTTTGATCTTTCGACTAACTCACCACTAACATTATATGTGTACTTCCAGGAGCACACACAATGGGCAGAGTTCGATGCAGTAACATCGTCGACCGTCTCTACAATTTCAACAATACCCAGAAACCGGACCCCACTATGGAAGCATCTACGTTAAGTTACTTGCGCCAGCAATGCCCTCAGAAACTGAGGCTGGGACAACCGAACCCTCTTGTAAACTTGAACCCGGATAACCCGACTCATAACTTCACCAACTCCTACTTCTCGAGAGTGTTGGCCAATAAAGCGGTTCTAGGAGTTGACCAACAGCTACGCTATGGTGGTGACACCTATGACCTAACCGATGAATTTGCGGCTGACCATGAAGATTTCAGGAGGGCGTTCGTGTATTCAATGAGTCGGATGGGAGGGCTCAAGGTTCTAACGGGAACCATGGGTGAGATTCGACGCAATTGTGGCATGGTAAACAAGTAGATTGAATTCGGGTCAATTTATATTAATAACAGTTGAGTTGTATAAGTATTCTTAACAAGAATCAAAATCTATTCCTCTCTGTGGTGGAAAGTAATGAGTCCATGAATTCTACGTTTACATGTTGTATGGAGCCTAAGCAAGAAACCTTCTATAAATGCCTCAAACACTACCCTCCCTTCTCAAGAAAAGAAGAAAAAAACTTTGGAATATATGGAATGTCAAATAAGAAGACTGTTTTCCTAACCTGCAAAGTGTACCCATGACCAGCTTCTGTCTGAAACAACGATTCAAAACTCCAATTCATAATCCTGAAGAATGAACAAAACAGAGTGTAAGAATCTTTCGTATTAAGTCACATAAGCAAACGTACTTTATACATAGAAGTCTGTTATGTATTGATTTAACCATCAGGGTTTTCAAACATGAGCCATTTAATACTACAATGAACTACAAAACACAGACATATAGAGCTTCAAAGCATGAAACCAACCAAAGACTGCCTAAATGATATCTTAAACAGTAAACACCATGGAAAGCTACATAACTAGCTGTATCGTTGCTAACATTCGTAAGTCAAACTAATTGAAACCTAAAGATCCGTCCGTATCTCTACAGTTATATGCCAAAATCATATTGAAATCATTGGAAAAGCTTGTGAAGTGAGTCCGGAGAGGGGCGTTTTAGAAGTATAATTTACGGTTGGTTACCTTTACAGGTGTAGCAGGAAGTTGGAACGTAAACAACTCCTTTACACGTGTCATGGCAACTTCAAATATCAAACCACATGATCTGTCTTTACTCGTAACTTAAGAGTACTTTGACCGCCAACTTTATTAAAAAACGGTTTTCAATATGTCAACTAAATGATTGGTATAATATTGTTTAGAAGTAACATAATAGGCTACCACAACAGGGAGAAAGGCACCGGAAGTTGAGTTTAATTATGATATATTTTATGGTGCAACGTTGAAGGGAAGTTGAGTTCAAATGATAATGCCCAATTTATAACACACTTAATGTTACTGAAAATGCTGCTTGGTGCTCATGCATGGAGTTATTAGTATATACACCAGATTTGAAATATGTCACTTTTACAATTTTGACATTCAAGTCTGAAACTGAAACTGAAAATAATTTTGACTGCAACTCTAGTTCTCACATTACATTCTTCACAGAAAGACCACAAAGACAGTTGAAAATCTTAAAGAAGGAAAAAAGCATTAAACGAGAACACAAGTACCTTGACTGAAGGTTGAGCTCTCTTCAAACCAACTCGATGATTATGAAATGGCACTAGCTCATAGCAACAAACTCCTTCAATGTAAAAAAAAGGTAAAATCCGCTGGTATGCAACTCGAACAAGAATTCAAGACGGATGACATCTAAATAACCTCAGCATGAATGGAGTTTCGATCATAAACTTGAAGCATAAAAAACTAGTCATCGTAGTCAGCAGCTGGACTTCGATTCTTGATCAGCTGCATCAAATAAAGGGTATTGTCAAGAATAGAATGTATATCTGTAAGCTATAAACCATTACGCTTCACATCCACCTAAAACACCCAACCGACTAATAAAAGGACTTTAAGGCACCAACATTGCAGTAGACATGCACAACAAATAAAAAATGCAGGCCCAATCCATCAAAAAAAGTGAAATCTTTCAAACAAATACCTAATTAATGAGTTAACTTGAAAAGGTGCACAAAATCTAACACATCATAGTTGCAATGTGAACCAGAAAGAAACAAGAATAAAATGATAATAAACAGAGATGAATATAATAATATGCTTAAACCTTGTAGAAGTATTTCTTTCGGAGTTTAATGGCGGTACGTATGCATCTCTTAACCCTAATCTTCAGCATATTATCATTGAATATCTGCATCATAAGTGACAATCATAATCAAACACATATCATGTGTATGTACGTACATAAAGTAAAGAAAGAAGCCTTATAAAAACATGAATATCACATATGAAGATTGAAACTAAATATAATCACATGCGCTTATCAGATATCAAAAGAAGGAAAGAAAGCATGTTGGAATTAATACAGGTACATGCACTAGTTTGGAGGCCAGTTATGCATATAAGAAGTAAATATATTCACCCACCTTTATCAAATCATCAATTGAACGGGTTTCTCTCATGATTTTATGGCGGTTCAGAATAAGAATTGCTGCTACACAGTATATGGGCAATTCATCATCACCATTCCGTGTTGATGATATTATAGTGCATATCTGAAAACGATCATTTTTTGACCAGAAGCTCTTGGTCAATCCACAAAAGTGATGGTTTGATGTAGATTTTATCCCATTGTTCTCGGAGATAGAGCGCTCTAGATTTCCACATTTTCCTTCTGAGCCACCCTTTGAACCACCATTTTCATTCTCAATAATTTCTTGTCCTGTGGTTGTAACTGGTTCCCTTGGGAGGACCAGAAGTTCAGGACAACTATTCTCCAGATTGAAAGCCAGGGATTCATCAAAATCAGCAGCCCACATCATCTGCTGACAACAAAAGTACAATTTAGTAATTTTCAAGCTCCAAAACCTACACATCGTTTATAATGTTGACGCTTATTTGGTCAATATCATGACAAGAACATCAAATCAGAATGGAATCGGTGTCACGATTGCAGAAAAAACTCTTACCCTAGATTTTATGCATCCTAAACAGCTTCTCCCCTCGATACAAAGGAAAGAAAGAAATAAGATTTCATGTGTTTTTACGTTTTAATGTTTAATATTATCACATCTGATACCATATGTATTATCACATGTAATATTGTTAATGATTTCTTTTGTTTTGATATGTAGAATTCACGTGGTATTGTATACCCGTAATATACACATCAAAGACTTCAAAATCAGTGTCTTCCTCTATTAATCACATGTGATTATTGTTTGTTTGTTTCGTTAATGACAAGAGATTCTAATATAATACATATGATTGTGGTTTTTGTGTTGCTAATCATGTGATCAGTTTGTTATGTGTATTGTATAAAGTAGATCACGTGACATGTTATAGATCACATGTGGTTTAAAGTGCAGAGACAATACCATGGAGCCAAAAAAGCATGGAAAAGGTCGGTGGAGAAAAAAGTAAAAAGAGCAAGAAAAAAGAAACCTTGAAAAAAACCGCATGTGATTCAACGTGTGGAATGAAAAACGGAGAAAAGAATCTTGAAAATAAATCACATGTGATACGTAGCAGATCACATGTGATTCAAAGCATGAAAACAATATAGTGGATGCCAAAAATCGTGAAAAATAGCAAGTGTAGCTCATCACATGTGATACTAATCAGTGACGCTGGCGACCTATGACTCAGGCCAACTCACCCGTAAATCACTAGGCCTCCTCATGTGTATTATCACATGTGACAAGGGTGTTCTTACGTTTTCGTAAAGCAAAGGTGTTGTCATTCTCCTATATATATACACACATAGGGGCTTGTTAAAAAAAGAATGCTAAATTTCGTGAGAAGGTAAGAAGGCAAAGGCATGGAAAGGTTCACATGTGAATCATTGAAAAAATACGAAAAAATCTATTCCAAGATGCATATGTGAACCGATGTTACAAATTATTTATATAGGTTCGTCATATGCATCTTCAAATGGAATTTTTCAATGATTCACATATAAATCATCCTTTAACCTTCCCTTCGTACCTTCTCACGATATATAACCTTCTTATTTGAACCCCCCACTGTACAGACGCACACATATATATATATATTGCCCTTAGCACGAGTTTCTTATACAAAGAAGTCTTACTTTCCTTATAGAAGCATACAGTTGGAATCGGAAGAAACACAATGTCAAATTCTAATACAAGTTTTGATATTTGTTCTTGTGAAAGTTTTAGTTTTCCAATCCTTTAAACAAACTCAAAAGTTTATACTCATAGATTTGACAAAACATTAAAGTGTTTTTAAATCAAATATAACAATTTTCCACTATAACAGTACATAAGTTAAAGTTCATGCAAGATAGCAAGCAGGAAAGGTGTTAGTATAAGAGATTCAGCCCAAGTACTTCCCAAATTAGAATGACAAACCATTTTTAGTTTCTTTCTATCTCCAAAATGTTTTTAACCTATCATTTTCCCCACATGAAGAAAGTAACTTGCTAATTCTTGGTTAAAGATGAAGTCACCTGGCAATCAAAAGTCGAATTTTATTTGAATGAATTTTAATACAGAAAAAACAAAGGGATTTGTAATGCCTTTTATTATATCTTGTCATAGCACGACTTTGATCACACAAAAAACCACACATAAGTTGTCACGGATCGCATAAAACTTTCCTCCTTGACATACGCAAGCAAGTAGATGTTATAGATTACATGATAGCCAGTTGAATCGTACCACTTGCTTTATGAAATATAGTGTACTAAGAGATAGCAGCTTCTGGGAGTTCAGTGAAGCAAGCACACGATTATAGCCACATGTGGTTTCAACTACAGCGTACCATGCAATTAATTTGTATCATAGCCAAACTTATCAACAAAGAAGAATACATACCTCCCACATGCGAAGCGCCTCGCTGAAAGATAATTCCCGGCGGAAGAGTACCAGCAGCATCCGAAAGGCAAAATGAAGGCTTTCAGCACCTATTTGGGACAAGTGACTGAACATTTCCTTGTCTACTTGTTCTAAGATATGCCAAAGCGTGTCCAATTGCTTCATCACACCAGTTGTTCCTTCCATCTTAAAGTTTTCACGCTGGATGGGAGGAAAAGAGAGTACGTACCATTGGTGAACAGGATATACGAATACACATATACATACATATAGAAATATATGAATCTTAAGTTTAGAAGTACCATTCTCCTTAAAAGCATCTCAAAGCACCAAAAAGCATCAGCATTATCCTCGAAGAGCACAATAAAAGGAGATAACAAATCACTCATACCTGCAATCGAAGTTGCATTAACTTCCTAATTTAAATATGCCAAGTCTCTAAGCCTAATAAGTAAGCACCTATGTACATAAAATTACAAAAGGAGAACCAAGACAGTGAGAGGCAACACTACAACCTTGACAATATCCTGTTGCAGGATCAACCCAAGCATACACAGCAAGAATATCTGACATTCGAGCTAAATTTTTTTTATCCTCATAAAACTCCAGATGACTGTCTGTTCTAACAACATCAACAACTGAGAAAAGAAACAAAAAAGAACAATAACTAGCTTTTAGATTAGAGAAACATAAGAAATTAAGGCAAGGAATAAATATCAAACTCCCTCACTTGTTGACACATAGTAATAAAATTACCTATTTGATGCAGAGTCCAAAGCCACTCAGATACTCTATCTTGACTCCGAGTTTTTCCTTGGGATGTCACTAGGTTTACAATAGGGATGTCGGATGCATCTGTCTTTCTTTGTATGTTGACATTTTCTATTTCACAGTCCAAATCGCTAGATCTAGGCAGAGACCCTGGAGCATCTTGATGAATCACTTCAACTCTGGAGTTGTTAGTACATGTAGGATTGTTAGATGTCGAAACATCCATTACTAGATCTACGTTGTTAGTAATTTGAAAGTCATACACATGGTCGCCTCCGAAGCTCAGCTTACGCCTTGTGGAAAGTCTTTCATCAAGTGATTTACATTCATCCTTATCTATAATACTCTTTTCAAATAAATTTGTAACTGGTAATGGAGGAAAATCATAATAACTTGTAGTTCCGTATTGTGATCCATCCCCTTCACTTCTTGATTTTGGATAACTGCCGCTGTATGGAGGGGAAGAAGGAAGAAAATACGAATCGTCATATGTTGCACAATCGGTGCTTTCTCTTGCGGAATCACTACAGCAACCTCTTGGACGGGCACATGAAGTTTCTATACAAAGATCGGAGCAACTGCAGAAAGATTCTGGTCTGTCAGAAACATCATTAGAAGCTTGTTCACACGTCACTTCAGATTTCCGTCTCTCATCATCTTTAGCCATCGTCCTCATATCCATGACCTTTGTACCCACAACATAGGCCAGGGAACCAGTACCTATGCTATCATGCATTGATTGGCATTGCTTAATAAGGTCTCTGTAGCGTTCCCTGCACGTGAAGTTTTCATCAGCGAGTTATATCTAATATAATAAATATATTCATAACAGATTAGGTACAAGACATTAAAAGCTTCTCTACAACACAAATAGCTACATACACAATCATGTAATAGCATCCCTTGTACTTGATAAAAGAAAAAAAAACATTCCCTGCACATATACCAGCAAAGAGAGCAAGTGGCTTGTGTAAAGAACACCAGTGATATTGAACCTGTGGCATGCCTGATGATACTTATAAAAGCAAATTAAGCATCAAATTTATCTCCCATAGCATGAGCCAACTATTTTACGGAAAACCTGGGAAATGATATTCCATTAAGGAGGAAGAAGACCTACGACCCCACCTGCATCTTGTATAATTAAGTTGACAAGCATTTTGGTGAGCCATGAGTCACCAGGATTAGGCCACCACTCCATCACCACCTTCTCACTCAAAAAGCAATCATGTTAAGGCCAGAAGAACCAATACGTTGTATCCATATGATATGCAACAAATGATAGCTTCACCACACAGCCTTGCGTGTGATAAAAGTGACATTGAGATTAAAGCAACGAGAGAATATAACAAAGGACATACATTGACACAGGGGGGGCAGAGAAAAGCTACACTCATTTAAACTTGTTCTTTTAAGGTTCAAACGAGTCTCATTTTAGTTAGTAGTTAAGGCTAAAGCTTTGATGATTCATATATGTGCAAAGATGCATCCTGTTAGCAGCTCATTACTGGGGGCTCCGGAACTGAACCAAACCGAAAGCACAATAACTCCCAAGGCAGACCACAAAACCAAACCAATTAGATCCTGATCCTGAAGTTTTAGGAACATCTGATAAAATAGGATAAATCCCACATTTAGCCCTCAACTTGCTGGCCTCCCAAATAAAAAAAAAGCCACATTTCCCACATTAAACTTTAAAAATCGTATCAAGCCAGAATATACCATATTGTTTGTTTGTGCCAGTTGTTACATGTGTAATATGTTCCAGGGGCAGATAGGGAGATACATGAATGATAAGCAGATACAAGCAAAAATAAAGACGAGGAACACGATTGGTGTGCAGGTGTTCACCGATGATGGTGAGTGTTGAGGTGATGTCCAGTGAACAGTGAGATAAAAAAGATTTGAGCGCGAGAAAATTACGGAAACATGAGAAGGCTTCAAAATTAAGTGCCAGAAATCACTTACCAAGTTATATGTATTTACATATAGAAGGGCAATATACGTTAACAAGAATTTCAGTAACTCCTGATTGTAAAACCTCCAAAATTTCAAAACTAATCAAAAACCTGAAGTACTCCAACCCAATTTTTCTTGATCCTTATTTCTGGAAACAAGGCTATTTCATACAGGCCTAGAAACTACTAACCCGAATCAGGTCACTGGATGAAACATAATATGTGGCACAAAAGGGCTTTAAAATCAGGTAAACAGTAACAAAGAACATATTATGATGCAAGAAACAATATAATAATTTGCATCTACAATGAGCATTAAAGTAACCAGTTAATACAAAAACACACTACTTGATAGTCTAGATGAACCTTCTCCAAAAAAAAAAAAACATACTACTTGATGGAAAGTGTAATACCTCCTTGCAGTTCTTAACCTTCTCCTGTCATCTGCAGTACTGCTCAAACTATAACAGCCTAGAAGGAATTCCCATACTTCAGGTCTTATAGACGGATCTACCCCCTGCCACATAAATTTAGATAAACATTAGGGATACAGTTCCTGATTCTGCCAACACAAAAAAAGCAAGAATCAGTTAGCTTGGACCCAGAGTTAACCATATTTAAATGTCTTGTTAGAGATATATGGTAAAATACATATCTACTTATGATGCTATCCTTCATGGTTTCCGTAGGTTTTATATTTTGACCCTTTTACCCGTCTTCTACTCCATTATGTCGACTTTGTTCAATGATACAAACAGTTTAGAGTACTAATTCGTCGATACGAGAAGCAAATTGTTGTGTGGAGAAATCAATATCTCAACATAAGCCAAGAGGCAGATTCTTTTCATGGTATCAAAGAAAATTTTTTGGGGCTTTACAATGGTAATACAATGGGCGAGAAGCAAGTGACTGGATAATGGTAATACAATGGGTGAGAAGCAAGAATGATGAAAGATAATAATGTACAAGGTAGGTAATCTGATTTATATACGTCTCAATTACAAAAAATGTACAAGATTATTTATATATTACTGCTAGAAAGGTATTTTAAGGAACTATCTAAATGTAAACTAGAAAGAACCCTTATAATCTACATTTAGTTAACATTTCCCCTCAAGCATTAATTAGCCCAACTTATTACAAAGATAAACCCCATTCAGAGCTTTTGCGAAAATGTCTTCTAACTATTCTCCTGTCTTAATATATGCTGTAGAAATTAAATCTTGTTGAATTTTCTCACAAACAGAATGACATTCAATCCCACTGTACTTAGTCCGCTCATGAAATACATGATTGGATGCAATATATAGAGCAGCTTGATTGTCACACCAGAATTTTGCAGTTACTGAAACTCTTATTTCAGCTAGAAACCGATATATCCAAATTACTTCACACCATCACACATAGATTCTGCCATAGCCTCGTATTCTGACTACGTGTTGGATCGTGAGACGACATTTTACATGTTACTTATACATGAGACCAAATTCCCTCCAACAAATATGCAATATCCTAATGTGGACCTTCAATCCATTTTGGCAGCAGCCCAATCTGCATCTGAAAAACATTCCATATAGCTATACAAGGCCACATCCAGATGCTCGTTTCAACTAACACAAAATTTGTTTTAACAATAGCCAATGATGAATTCTCGGAGATCACATATACAGATAAACTACACAAACTGAATGTGCAACATCAAGAGATCTCACTTCACGGTAAGATAAATTAACTTCCCAACCAACCTTCAATAACTCTCATGATTTCCAAATAGTTCCCTATCTCTTTTAAGGTGCATGTTGAGAGTCATTGAAGAACTTCACAGAATGGTGTCATACCTTTATAGAAGTCTTAGTTTCCTATTATTAATAGGTTCATTCAAGGTTTCTTAATGGTGATAATATAATAAAAAAATTCTCTCATGGTAATCGTTTTTGGGTAGTTCTCCAAATTTGGAGAATTTCACACACACACACACACTCTCTCTCTTACTTCATTTTTGGAGAAAGTTTTAAAGAATCTATTGGAGCAAAAAAATTGCCCATAATCTCCATTTCTCCATTTTGGAGAATCTTTTGGAGATGCTCCAGCACACGAGAACATTTTGTGCAAAAGCCATGCTTTGTTTCACAAACATAATGCCAAAAGAATACCAAAAAATATAAGAAGATGATTTACTTTTTGAATGACAAACACTTGATTGTAGAAGAGATGCACATAACAAGAAGAAAAGAATAAAAGACCTTACCCCCAACATAATCAATTTAAGGGCTTTCTGAAAACCAAAAACCTTTCCATCGCCATCAAATGTTGTTTGCCACTTCTCTGGTTTAAGCATTTTGTTCATCTGCACAATTTACGCAATGAGCAAGAGAGAGAGAAGCTCAGAAGTCAAGTCATCAGATGGTAACAGCAACCACTAAATATAGAATCTTTGATCAATGTTGAATGTTAATTCTTGGCAGATGAATACATCAGGTATTGGAAGTCTCTGATTTACAAAACAAATGTAGCACTTGCATATTGTGTGATCATATCTAAAAAACAATATATATATATATATATAATGCACTTTATTCTTTTATTGTTATTGTTCCCTTTTTTCATGCACCTCTACACTCTACTACTAATCAATCACCTTGATATATTTGCTAACCATGCCATGAGTAAAGTTCTAAAAAGTGAAATCATCAAACCTTCGACCGATAACTGAATAATTCCATCCATTGTATAAAGCAAGCTTAGATGTTAACTATACGAAATAAAATATGGTTCTTCCCACCAAAAGCATCTTCAATCTAAATTTCTATGGACAGCCCTAAACAACTCCTTTTAGACCCCTATATTCAATCAGTAGCTTAATTCAATAACAACCATCTCAAAATACATTTTGCCTAGTTGGTTCCATGGTCCGGTGATCTTGTCATATCTTTTTGACCAGGTCATGTGCAATAGCGCTTGATATTTAAGTTCAAGTATTCAATTTAAATACAATCATATTAGAACACATCAACACACAAGAGATCCTTATCAAAGCAAGGGAAAGAGAGAGGAAGATAGCGAGCGTAGGGGGCTTCTAAGGGACATGCAATCTCTAGAAGCGAAGAAGCAGTAAGGAACAGTAAGGTCGCACGTTCGGATGAGATCCCCATTGAAGCGCAAAATAAAGGTAACACGAAAACAACTTGACTTCATGCCAAAGAGATCTACAATAGAGTCAATCCATCTCCTCAGATGACTCATGGAGAAGCATAGAGAACGTAGGAAGGATTTGCACATGGTGTTCAAAGACGTGGAGAAAGCCTATGATATTATGTATAAAAGGATGCGATTACAAGGAGCCTATAGGAAGGGGTATCATGGAGGTCTTTTGGAGCGATACAGGACATGTACGTAAATGTGGACTTGTGTCAAGACATAGATTGGTGAAACGGAGATTTTAGAGATGGAGATAAGGCTACACCAAGGATGAACGCTAAACCCATTCATTAATGATGTCATTTTTGATATAATCTCCCAAGGGATCTAGAGGAGTGTCCCATGATGTATACTATTTGCATGTTATATTTTCATGGTTGCAAAGTCAAAGGTAGAGGTCAACTAGAGTTTTGAGTAGTGGAGGGCAGCTTTGGAAACAAAAGGTTTCCGTACTTGTTGCTCTAGGGTAGAATACGTAGGGTGCAATTGGAGCAGATCAATGAAGTGGTAGAGTCAACATAAGGGAAAAAAGAACCCCAGAGAAACACTTTAAAGTATTTAGGTTTCCTTGATTTAGAAAGAGGGAGGGGTTGTAGATGACCTAACGCAATAAAGAAAGCTAAAGTGGAGAGCGGCAATGGGGATGTTGTGTGACAAAAAGGTCTACTTAGCCTTTCTTCTACCCCCACGGAGTAAAGAGTTTGCTACCGTCAAGACCCCCAGTCATGATAACATAAACTCATTAGTCATTATGGTTAATGAGTTTATAGCTGAGATCTATAGAAGTACTACTACAAGCAACAGAGTTTAAAGAAAGTCACTTTCTTTCATAATAACAATCAAATAGGCACAACTTACCTATTAACCACACAAAGAACTGTATAACAAAACAAGATAAAAAGCCAATTTTGGGGGCTATTTCTTGTAATACTATGCATCCTTGTTTTTCACGTTTAATTATCGTTAAAGAGCCATTGAAAATTTTAAGAACAAAAAAAAAAGTAAAACGGGTTAGGAGAGGACTTGTTAAGAGTCTTACAGTAGCAACAACCTTTATAGGCGACTGATGAAGACAAGGCTCCCCAATATCGCGAACAATAGAACTGACTCGTTGTAAATTCACCGTACCACTCGGTCCACATATCCATTGCTTGTGGTCTCCGTCAAAAGACATCACCTAAAATCCTTAGTGCTCTTCAACGTTTAGCAATCAAATCAACGTCCTCTAACATGTCAAGGCACAAAAAACCACATCAATAAACCACCAGTCCGCCACAAATTAACATGTCAAGTAAAATGATAAACAAACCAACATAACAATAAAATCATCAAATAGATAAACCAGTAGAAATCATACACTAGATTTATGTCAAGAAGTTGCTGTACTAGCAACGCCGAACTTCCAAAAAAATTCTCCTCCCACTAGACCCTTTTTCAGTTTTATGAGGGGTTTGCAAGCAAGGAGGCTACTGAAACAAAAGCAAAACCCAGAGGTAGAAGAACAGACATTACTCTAGTTTTATAAGGGGTTGCAAGCAAGAACAGACATTACTCTAATTGGACACAAGAAGAATATTTCTTCCGGATGAAAAGGTCAAAGAAAAACTTCTAACTTCTTTTTTGAACAGCAAGAAAACACACACACGTTCCCGGGGTACCCGGGCTCACAAGGGCACCCGACTAATCCCCCGTCGACCACGACCCAACCCAATTAAGGGTACCACTATGTCGCAGGCCCATGATCTGGATATCGCCACAAACTCTCCACGGGGTTCGAACCCGGGATACCATCCTCTGACACCCCAAGGATGTTACCTTACGGCTTTGACGAAAAAAACTTCTAATTTTGATTACAACCAAATACACTTGCAACCAAATCACAAATTTCAGTGATAACTGACAGCAACTTCAATCTCATTTCTAAATTATTCTAACAAAAGACAAGAAAGACGTTCAACACAAAGATTGGGGAAACCCTCTTTTCTGCAAAGCATCATGTAATTGAGGAAACAGAGAGTCTCTAGTTGGATCATGGAACCCTAAAAACCAGTGAAATAACACGAAGTAATTCCCAAATAAGTAGACAAACAATGTTAGATGGATCATGGAGGGCCAAATCGCGTGAAATTATTAAATTCAAATTGAATAGTATGTTAACAAGATACCTGAAAGTAGATGGTTATAATAATAACTATGGCGGAGGACATGAAAACTTCAAGATCAGAGATCGGTGTAGCAGCTTGGTCTCCATGAACAAACACCAAGAGAGACCGTTTTCGCCTGAATTTTGTGTTTTTTAGATTTTTTATTAAAGAAATTAGTGATGATGTAACTGTAACAGTAAGCTATGGATTCCATTCGAGTGTTGGTGGTTCTCGATACCCTTTTGGGTGGGTGTTTGCGATTGCGGGTTTGTAAACTATGGACCATTTGACCCTCTAAACCATAAAAGGTTGGAGAATGATTTCCTAACGAATTGGAACGGAATGTTATCATATTTGATGAGCTATTTGGGACATGAAATGAAATGGAATCGGTTAAAGAATTAGAATATGTTTGTTTGGTTAACAAAATATAGCATTGGAATTGGAATGAAATGATGACAAATGACCAATATGCTCTTTTATGTGGCTAGGGGTGGTGGTGGTGGTTGTTGGCGACGGGAGGGCCGGAGGTGGTGGTGGTTGTTGGTGGCAGTGGTGGTGGTGGTGGCTGATGGTGGTCGGATGAGGACATTTTTGTCATTAGCCCAGCGGCATTTGGAGTGGTGTTAAGGTGTCCCCTTCCCTTGTGGTTGTGGGTTCGATTCCCGTCGTGGACAGTGGTGTACATTTAGGAGTAGATTTTAGAAGTAGGTTAGTTGGGTGTGTGTGTGTGTATTCTGCTGTTCAAAAAATTTCATTTGAGAAGGAATGGACAAATCCACAAGTGAAGGAATTCATGGAATTCAATTCCATTCTTTAGGCAACCAAATAGCATCAAGGAATTTGGTCAATGGAATTGACCATTCCAATTCCACCAGATTCTGGCAAATTCCAACGAACCAAACGCCCCCTAAGGAAGCGTTTGGTTCATTGGAATTCTCTGGAATTAAGGGTGTGTTTGGTACATGGGACAGGACAGGACAAGAGGGGACAAAACTCACTATCCCACGTTTGGCGCAGCATGGGACAGAACAGGAATTCACTGTCCCACATTTGACGCGACATGAGACAATGACAGGAACTAGGACAAGGTGGTACAGCATGTGACAAAAAAGGTTTTTTTTGTTCCACCAAAATAGGTGGAACAACATGGGACAGAAATGAAGTAGAAACTTATATATTACTAATTAACACTCGTATGATATAAAACTTCAATATGGTATTTGTTTTAGTGTTTACCACCACTAGTCGTGCCCCCCACTGCCACCGATAGCCACTGTCGGCCACCTCCACCTCCTCTTCCACTATAACAACCTCCTCCACCACCTCTACAATTACAATCGATTACCTACCACCACCGTCTACCACCTCTACAATTGTCCATCACCACCACCACCACCAATGTTGGTCACCACCACCACTATCCACCAGCTTCACGTTCTCCACAACCACCGACCACCACCACCATCGTCATTACTAATATTACTGTTGGCCACTACCCCCACCTCTACCATAACCATCAACATTAGTTCCATTAAAATCATATATATATATATATGTGTGTG
>LUCG01270398.1:0-12588 GCA_001633085.1 Carthamus tinctorius | reverse complement strand
AGACGATTCAAGGAGGGTGACCCGGTCAAAGCCGCCTTTATTGACCGGATGAGTGGTGAAGATCACTTCTCTGCTTCTCATTGTTTAGCACTTCTCATTTGAACCGAATACTATATATATATATATATAATAGAGAGAGAGAGAGAGAGAAACAGGTTCATACAAAAACCAACCCCATTTGCAAGAACAAAGGAACCCATTTTGAGCCACATATGATGTGGGCCCATGTATTAAAAAATCATATATGATTCAGTGGTGGAACCCACCTGAATCATAAATGATTTTTTAATATGTGGGGACCACATCATATGTGATTGTGGTTGGTTCCTTTGTTCTTGCAAATTGCATTAGTTCTTATTTGAGCCTACTTCTATATATATATATATATATATATATAGAGAGAGAGAGAGAGGGTTGGGTTCTAGTGAGAAGTTGAGGTTAGCATGAGAAGTGGTTATCAACAGTTGGATGCACATTAGGATGAGATGCCGATGCACTAGATCAATCCCCATATCGAGAACGATTCATGGGTGGGCTTGGGATTAAAAGTGATCAATGGTTCAGATCTACTTCTCACGGTACCTCAACTTCTCACATGGTCCTTCGCGGGTAAGAAAAACACATGTGTGTGCTTTAGCTAAAACTAAAGCCAAACAAACCCAGTGTCTCGCTAAGCATGGTCTGGAAGAGGTGGGATGCATGTAGTCGTAACCTCTACCGTCAAAGTCTAAGGCGGTTGTTTCCATGAAAAAACCCAACTTGCAAAAATGTGAGAGAGAAGGAAAAGACGACAACGTAAAAGATAAATAAAAACTTAACACGCAAAACAAGCATCGGAAAAAAGAAGAAAGAGAAAAAGCACAAAGAAAACACATACCAAGTAAAAACACACACATACACACTACTGGCTAAAACTAAAACCATGAACTGGTAAAACCCAAAAGCAAACACAAAGAGGTTAACCCCCTTGGGGTCCCATACACGAAGGCATCATTCCACCATACTACCTAAGGTTAACTCCTCTGTTATGTTGCACCCATGAAAACCTATCTTTACTACCTCCACCTATGTCAAATCTTCTTTTTGAAGTATACGAAATTTAAAGTAAACTACAATTTTAGTACCTGTGATTTGTTATAAATTTTGATTTTTGTCCTTGTAGTTTAGAAATTGCCATTTTCGCCCCCATGGTTTGCAATTTATTCTATTTTCACCCCTGGGCTAATTCCGATCTTTAAGTACAAGGGAAGGGGCCAAAATAGTAAAGAACTGTAAACCAAAAGAACCAAAACAACAATAAATTGTAACTTATAAGAACAGAAATAGCAATGCATTACAAAGCATAGGGACAAAAACCGCAAATTTCTGAACTATAGGGGAAAAATCAAATTTTTAACAAACTACAGGGACAAATCATAATTTACTCTGATATTTATATGCAGCAAATACTCATGTCGGCTGTGTTTGGCAAACTAGCTGATAAGCTAGCGGTTGACTAATAAGCTAGCTAGTAGCTCATAAGCTAGCTTATGAATAAACTATGTTTGGAAAAAACTAGCTTATGAGTATGTAAAATGACCAAAAAGGGTATCTTGTAGTATAATAATTAATATTAATAAGGATATAATTAGAAAAAACTACAAAAAGCTCCTAAAACGCTANTAGCTTATAAGCTAGCTTATGGTACATGTTTGGATGGACTAGCTTATCAGCTAGCTTATTTTTGCCAAACACAGCCGTACACTCCTCACTTTGATGAGGTTTGAACCTTGACCTCCAAGGAGGTTAGGCTCTACCGTAACCAGGATAAGGCTCAACCAATGACCCTTCAGTGCCTATGTCAATCTTGGTTGATCCATTTGTGGAATAAATAAAATATTAACGAAATCTCGTTTGATCTGTTTATACCAATAAATCAAGTACTTCATCTGCCATAGTTGTCTGAACACTACGATCAATTCTTTACCTCCACAATTCATCAAATAATCTAAGGGCAGTCACTACAGGTTACTTAAATGGCCACCTAGAAGTTATATGTCCTTCATCGCTTCCATTAACAACTAATTGTTGAATTAAACGTTTCAGAAAATTAAGTGAAGATAAAATTCGGCTTCTCAATCCAGGGTTTGTTACCACATTTAAGATCTAATGACAGTGCTTCTAAACAAATGCAATAATAATCATGTAGCATCAGAAAAGGTCTAGAAAACACATTTAACGGTAACAACGTACTTATAACTCATTATCACTTATACAATGTTCTCGAAACTCATTTTATGAAGGAAAGGAAATGAAAGGGAGTGAAAGTAAAAAAGACCCGTGTTCTTGAAACATTTTTAAGGGAAATGAACAGTTTTCTCCCAAATGTGGGAGAAAAGGAAAGCAAAAAATAAAAACTATTTAAGAAAATTACTAAAATTATTAAAATTACAAAATTACCCAACCTTTTATTATAAAAGATATATTTTTGAAGGGTGTATTAGTAAAAATGGCATCTTTCCTTTCCTTTCTCTCCTGTTCAAGAACATGAAAAAGAAATTGTTTCCTTTCCTATCTTTTTCTTTCGCTTTTGAGAACACAAATGAAAAAACAATTTTCCTTTTCTTTCTTTTCCCTCCCTTTCCTTTGCATCTATTTTTTCCCTCTCCACGTTAAAGAAACACAGCGTTAATTGACATATGATCAGGTAACAAGTTACTTCATCTTCACAAAAAAGTATAGCTTGCAAATTGAACTCACCTACAATCACCATCTTCCAAGCTCCCCTACTATGGTGGTCCAACTACCGACAATAAATAGCCTGATCAATAAACGGAGGGATTTGCTTTATCTCGGTTCCCAGTTCTTGCTCAATCCTATACCTGAAAAAAGATTTAAAAAGAACATGTAAAGTTAATGGAAAGTGTAATGTCAAACCATAAATTCATGAATGCAAATAAAACAGTATGCATACAGATTGAAGCGATCTTCATATGTGATTAGATTAACGGCTAACCCAAGGTGTCCAAACCTCCCAGATCGACCAACCTGCATATTTGTCATTTCAACATCAAAAATCACGATATATGTATGAATAAACCATGGCTAGCATTCAAACCATACCCTGTGCAGATATGTTTCCGAGTTTTTCGGGAAGTCAAAATTGATAACAACATTAACTGCTTGAATATCGATACCCCTTGTGAATAAATCTGCAATATTTTGTACGTGATAAAAAGATACGTTAACAAAATAGTTAAAGCATAACAAAAAAAAGAGCGCTTTATAGCAAAGTACAAAGAAGCAATACCAGTACAGACAAGATTCCTGCAAGCCCCATTACGAAAATCATGAAATACTCGATTACGATGATCTTGGAGCATCTTTGCATGAATGTAGAAACAAGAGTAACCAAGCTCCGTAATTTTCTTGGCTAGTAGTTCAACCCGATTCACAGAATTGCAGAAAATGATTGATTGGTTGATTTGAAGCTGTAAACAAAGTAACAAGCAGCTGATACTTCCAATTCGTACACGAACAACTACTAAAATGAAATTCAGTCGAGAAGGTAAAAGTAAAACCTTTGAGAAAAGAGTGTTCAGGCAGTGAACTTTCTGCCTTTCTTCAACGAAAGCATAAAACTGTGTTATTCCCTTAAGTGTAAGCTCATCCATGAGGTTAATAACATACGGCTTCTGCAGATATCTATCTTTAAAATCCTTAACTGTCACGGGAAACGTTGCTGAAAACATTAAAATTTGGCGGTTTGTGGGCATGAAGTGAATCAGCTGCTCAACAGAAGGCTGGAACTCGGGTGACAAGAGCTTATCAGCCTGGAAAAAGATTTAAACCCACGATCAAAATCTCCTCTTGGGGCAAAAAGGTGAATAATGAGTGGCAACAAAATTTAAAATCAAGATCAATCTTGTGAAAAAGAAAACCAAGAAAACATAATGGTCATCAAACGATGCTTATGATCACAGATTTAGAATCTACCATAATCATCATACATATATAAGTGAAATAATAGGTACACCATAATACTCCCTTTTTTAATATATACACACACACAACCTCCATGCCTTTGGTGAGGTTTGAATACTTGACCTCCTGGGAGGCTGGTCTACAACGGTAACCCGGCTACTGCTAGACCAATGGCTCTTTGGTCATAATACTCCCTTACCACCTAAACAATTCCTAGAAAACCGAAAATTTGAAAATGCTAAGATCACCAAGGGCATGTTAGTTAGCAGGTTAACAAGCTTAATGGGACTCACAGCTTATTCGGTAAACTATACATGACTGTTTGGTAGTGGCTTAATAATACACGAAATGGCTTATTCAGTAAGCTTCTAAGGGGGAGCTTTATGCAGAAAACCAAGTTTTTTTTCCAAATATGCCATTCCCAAATAAAAACACGCTCCATCTATGAAAAAACCCTCCCAAATGAAAACCTTCACAATCTATAGACTATACATTAATCTGCACTGACAGCTTTATCCATACATGACTTAGTGAAATATCAACCAAACAACCCCTAAGTTTACGGACTAACAATCATACAATATCCATTAATTAAAGAAAAAGACCCAATGATAGTTCAACAACTTAAACATACCAAGTGCAGATGCATAGATGTCTCATAAGTTTCAATAACAACATTACAATGTTTGTTCCTTCTCTACCACCTTGTATGTCTTTCACATGTGACTTCGAGAAAATGCATTGAACTCGATAGATTGAATTGTCAACATAAAATTTTGAGCTTCAATTAAGCGGACAAAATGTGTGTGATTACTAACCAATAGCATGTACATGTGCATACGCATTTCGGATAGTGTGTTTATTAGTTAGAGTGAGACCCAGTTTTACATTAGGTTGTTAACCAACGCTCCAAACCAATTGAAGTGAAAAGGAAATTGACTATTAACAGAAGCAATTACAGAAAATATTATGTTGTACCTCATCCATGACAAGCATTGCACAATCTTTAAGTACGCAGATCCCCTTCTTTGAAAGATCCAATATTCTTCCAGGAGTACCAACAAGTAAATGAACTGGCTGATATAGTCGCATTATGTCATCTTTTAAGCTGGTTCCACCAGTGGTAACCATGACTTGAATCTTTAGGTGTTTTCCAAGTTCTTTGCAAACTTGTGATGTCTGAAGAGCCAACTCTCGAGTTGGAACAAGTATAACAACTGCATAAACGGAGAAGTTTAGAGATGCACTAAAGAACCCGAGTTATCTCTAAATTATGCAATCTGCAAAGTATGCGGAAAACAATTGATGATGAAATTTACCTACAGCAAATTAAAAGAAATAAAAGATACATAATATATGCAAGGTATTTAACACGATCAAAGTAACAAATCAAGACATAAGCCTACTTCCAGAACCAACTCGATTGCCAAAGTGCATGTATGTCAGTTAGCCGTTTAGGATATATTTTCCCTTAGTCTCCTCGACTCAATGCTAATATTTATTAAATGTTGCAGTACATCAATGATTAAGCTATACTTAAACGTTCATGAACACAGAGTGGGGCCAAGTTTATAACAGACAATCTGAATTGGCATTTTACTTTTGCAAAACAGATACATATATAGTACCTATATAAGGATACTAAAGGCAAGTGGTAAGACCAGGTATGCCATTATTCTACAAGTTGTTAATTATATAACTCCGCTAACATTATTGAGCTCATAAGTCATCTTGACATTTAAGTACTCATCGTTCTAATATTACGAAAGACCATTTTCAATCACACTCTAACCCATTTCTTAAATGACTAATGCTTCGCAGATCAAATATCAAAAATTATAAAATAGTTGATATTTAGAACCTTGAATAACGTTGCTATCTTGATCAATTTTTTCTAAAGCAGGAACACAGAAGGCAGCTGTTTTCCCTGTCCCGTTTTTAGCTCTTGCAAGAATATCGCTTCCTGTGAGAGCAATGGGGATGCTTTCCTCCTGAATTGGAGATGGCCTCTCAAAACCCTTCTCATATATCCCCATAAGTAACTCGCGCTTGAGAAAGTAGTCTTCAAATTCATTGCCTTTGGTGGCTGTCACATCCTGAAAGGATAGAAAATAAGAGATAAAGTCAATGATAATATATATCATAATATGGTTCCATCTACAGAGAGCTGGGCACTGAACACTGAAGACAGCATATTGTATACAAACAAATAAATGGAACGTTCAGGCCTTTGGCCATCGAAACCAATTTCAGATACACATAGTTTTTGTACAAGTGTCATGATCCAGCATACTTGCATGCTAAGATCATTAGTATGCCACACAGACTGGAAGAGCCTTGCCTAGAAATTCAAATATATCCATTTGGTATTCTCAAACACAACAAAATGAGTTCAAAAATCATACCTTCGTGCAAATTTAAACTGAAATAGATAAAACAATAACAGATGATGCATAAGTTCTTAATGGTAAAGCAGTCAAATGTAACGCATCCAAGTTAAAATCAAAAGCAAATAAAATAACATAAAGAAGCATACTTCTGTCCTGTATCGCGTATCAGCTGGTGGGAGCCTCAATTGTGCCTTCCAATCCTGGGAACTGAAAAAAAAAAGCAATTAGACTACACTAAGAATAGAAAAAACCATATTGTAGGTCAATTGTTAATTAATTACAAAGTAGAAGTACTTAACTCACACATCAGCAACAACAACCTATTCCGAATTTCACATGAATTAGGGCACTACAATGAAGAATCACGGCTAATCCTTTGCCACATTCCTATCGTATCAGCTTGAGATTACATTTTGATTCAGATCTTTACTCCTAATCCGTTCCTATCATAGATAATGCTTTGGGACAGCTTGATACAATGAACATAGAGCAAAGTATAAAAAGGTACAAAAAGCCGCTAAGGGGGTGTTTGGGATTGCTTATTAAAACTCCTTATTTGCTTATTTGCTGTTTCAACCAGCAATAAGCAATTTTAGGTGTTTGGATAAAAGGCTTATTGCGGCACCATCAAGCAGATAAACAGTTTTTAAAGAAGTTAAAAGCTTTTAACTTTTCCAACCAGCCATAAGCAAATAAGCAGATAAGCATAAGTCGTTTTAAATAAGCAATCCCAAACACCCCCTAAGTAATCTTCTCATCTTTCACTTTAATCAACATGGGAACAAGGTCCCGTGTCTAGTGCTGTCCCAAAGCATACAAATGAGGTTGTCTTTCCTTCACTTTCATTAAGGATGAGATCCAATCACCCAAACAAGCACCACATCTTAGTATGAGAAGCTGTGAACTAGTTCACGGTTAAAGGCTCCTGTACTTTGCAGCATCACATCATTTAAATATCTAACTAATACCATACTTTGCGAAAGAATGATCAAATGCCCTATAGCAACAGACAAACATCCTTACTGTAAGCTAACTCGAGGTCTACGATTAGCCAGCCTTGCGGCAGCCGGCAGCAAAAGGAATCTAAGCGCCCCAATTGTTATGTAGCAAAACCAAAGAATATTGTCAATGAGATACAAAAAAGAGAGTCCTACTTTGCTCATTTTACCTTACCAATTACAAGAAACTATCAAAGGATGCATGTGATGTATTTAAACTACTTCAGCTTCACAATTAGTTTTCTCAAAAAAATGGCAAAATCCCTTGATCCTTGGCATTGTTTGATCAGTTCTAACACACACACAAATTTCCATCCTAAGAAACAAAAAAAAAAAGCATGATAGTTACATGGTTCAGCAAAATGCTTTCATCTATGGAGTTGCAAAGTTTTGTAATTTAGTTATTTCATTCAAATACAACTATACAAGTACATCCACTGCAAAATGCAGCCTTTTCAGAATGACATATTGCAGAACAAAGAATAAGGATAAAACAAACAAAAAGCAGTCTTTCCAGCTGCCCATTCAGCTCAATTTAGATTCCATATCCAACAAAAGTCACACAACAAACAACTGCAATCTACCAAGACATGTAAACATGGTCAACATCACCAGGTCAATCAACTGGATGAAGCAGCAATTCAGCCCCTTCGTTTATCAAATCTCCAACAAATTTCCACTACCATACCAGCCACAAATAACATGTTACTAAAGAAAGAATAAATAGTACAAATAATCTAAACACCAATAGCCATTGAACAAGGGTTTGAACATCTTACCTCTAAGATAACAAACTAAGGCCATACATCCAATTTTCCTTTCACATTATATGATAACATGAGAGCCAAAAGGTAACAATCAAAGTATTCAATAACCCAAATGAGTCAAGTAAGCTCAATGCTTTAAGCAATTAAATCTCCATTATGTTTGGTCTCAAACCCACCCTCCAGTAAACAGCCTAACAAATGACAAGATACACAATGTACTACCAAGATTCCACCCCAGACTTCCCATCCTCTTCTCCCAACTTATTCACAAAAATTAACAGAACTGAAGGATCGGCTTCCCCTACTAACTATCACAAAAGAAATCATAGCTTCACAGCACAAGATAATGAAAAACGGGTTACATTATGTAATTCTCATAAAATATCACCACAAAATCATCAGAACATCATAATCATAACAGAATAACCAACCAAATCATACTTATAAAAACTTTAAACATAATTTTAAGCACGAAACCACAATTGTACCTAGGGTCAGTAGCTTCCGACTGTATAGTCTTTTCGACTTCATCAACGACGCCCGAATCATTTTCCACAGGGTTTCTTCTCAGCCACTGTTGTTGTTGTTGAAACTGCTGTTGGTGCACTGGATTCCTTTGTGCATACTGTTGTTGTTGATAATTCTTCTGTTGTTGAAAATTCGGATTAGGGTTTCCATAATAATTCCCACCACCACCACCACCGCCACGCCCAATTCCCGGCGGATACCTCCCACCTCCTCCTCGTGCGTAGTTATTATTCATTTCAAACCTCAAAAATCTCCCAAATACCCTAACTAAAACTAATCAATCAATCAACTAGCCGCCGATCCAAAAGCCCTAAATTTCTCAAAATTAACAAAAATATACACAACAATAGCTTGGGATATGAAGGTGGATCACAAGGAAAGAGGTGAAATTGGGGGGTTTTTTGATTGTTTGCTAACAATTAGAAGCAAAATCGTTGGCGTAAAAAAATATAAGCCAATGTTTTTGCGATTTGGAATTGAAGAATAATAGGGTTGTGGAAATGAAATTGGGAGTGAAGATCTGAAGAACTAAGTTAGCATTTTGACCTAAATAAGTCTAAGTGGGACAGAAATTGAAAACGAGAGAGCGCACTGATCGGTTTTGGGTAGGAAGAACAGAACAAAAATGGCGATGCGACCTTTCTACTTAATTAGGGCTCACATGGAAACCATTTTTATACCATCGAGCCGCATTGTTGTTTGCACCATACTTTATGTCAAAATCAGGTCATTCTCACATGGGAAATATAAAAAGCAGTTTGTAAAATTATGCATTTAGTAACTTTTTGGGTGCAATTAGCCTCACCCTTATGTTAATAGCCATATTGATTTGTAGATTGGGTGGTTAAATATAATTACTTTACCTTTTTTTCTTCTATGGTTTACTTTACAATAGTGTGTACAACTTGTTACGAGAAGTTATTGTATGTATTGGACTTTCATTTTTACCATTTGGCGTATGAAAACTATCAAAATCTAACATTTAATGTATTTCGTGACAAGTTGGATACATTAAATGGTGGGTTTTGATAAAGTTGGATATATACAATGATCATTTCTTAAACTTCTGATATGGTAAAAATGGAAGTACAATACATGCAATAACTTTTCGCGACAAGTTGGATACACTTTCGTGGAGTAAATCTTTTTTTCTAATATTAACAAAAATTTGAAAGGGAAGTTATTTTTATGGGTCGGAACTAGAGACGGACAAAAATTGGTCCCGGATTGGGATAACGGGACCAGATTAAGCTAAGGGGGTGTTTGGGAATTGGGATCGCTTATTAAAACGGTTTATTGACTTATCACCGGTTAGAACAACAGATAAGTAATTTTGAGTGTTTGGATTAGGAAAAATGATGGAGGACAATCCAATGACATGAAAGATCCCTTGGTGATTCAAGATGGAAACTGATGAAGGAACCGTTAACGAGCTTAGTTGCGGAGATTCAAGTAAAAAAATTAAATTCCGTTGAAGTTTTGGGTGACATTATATGCTTATTAGAGTTTTGGGTTGAAGATGAAGCTAAAATTAGCACTTTTGGGCCATTTCAAATAATAAACTCATGAACATTATTTTGGCAACCCAAATGAAACTATTTCCTCCTCTTCTAAGCTTTAGTTGAGCCCGATAATAATGTAAGAAAAGCTCAATCCATTTTTAGTCTACTTTTAAGTTTAGGTGATAAAAAGTCTATGAATAAGGATTTAAAGTGTGTTTAGATTCATGATTTAAAAGGTATGTCTTTAATTCTTGATTGAAATTTAAGTCTTAGATTTAATAAAGGTATTTTGGAGTGTCTTTTGAACCATATAGATAGTAGCCTTTTGTAATCATCTAAAATCATCATCTAAGTACTATAAACACTTTTTGTTGGAGCAAAAATTTGAAGATATCCTTAGATCAATCTCTATACTTAAAATGTATCTTTTTGTTTCTTATAACAACTCAGGTTCTCAATAACTTCGGTGAATCAAAGATGAACTGGTACTCGCTCAACTCAATCAATGAAGTGGATCAAAGATGAAGTGAGCCGCAAACCTCTGTTGTCCTAAATCTTTTCCCACCGATCTAGAGTTTTCGGTGGGTCTCTCTGGCCGATATGGCAACCGATTGTTTGGAACCAAATCGGTAACCATCCGATTTAGGAAATCCATATCGGTGGCCAACCGATTGGTCTTAACAAAATCGGTGGCCACTTATTGGTACTGTAGACTTTGGTATCTCTTCTATTTGAGGAATAGCATTTAATGAGGAATGTCTTATGACTTGTGGATAAAGGAATGTGTTATCCTTTGATTCTTAATATCTTTATGATAAAGACATTCCCTGTTTGGTCAGTTCATTTTTGCTGTAAAGATAGTCGTCTCTGAAGATTTGTCTGCATTAGCTTCAATGCAGATTATTCATGAAGGATTGTCTATTTGAAAAAATGAGTCAAAAAGGATTCACTTAACTTCACTACCAAAAAGTGTTTCCCTTGGTGGCAAGATGACAAGTGTCCCATACCTTCAATGCACTTGGGGACTATAAATAGAAGACTCCATGCAGCCTGCATGGATACGCTTTCAAGCTCTCTACTCCTTAGAAGTTGAAATCGATAGAGTTTTTCCAACCCCAGAGTTCATACTTTCACTAAGTGTTTTAGTAGTATTCTTTATTCTTCTTAGTGTTCTAAGTGTTTTAGTAGTATTCTTTATTCTTCTTAGTGTTCTAAGTGTTTAGATTGTTCAAATAGCTCTTAAGATATTTGTTTCTGTACTAAGCGTTCTAAATGTAAAATCTTGTTGAAAAATTTCAATAAACGATTTTGAAAAGTATATCTCGTGTTTTTATTTTAAAGAAATTGTATTCACCCCCCCCCCCTCCTACAATTCCCTATAGCCTAGCCTATCTTTTTAAGACCTAACAAGTGGTATCAGTCAGAGCGGGTTAGTTTAATTCAATAAACTAGATCTGCAATGGTTGCCTTAGGGTCAAAGTTTGAGTCTGCAAATGTCAACAACTCTGGTTCTTTCCTTGAAAATGGGACTATCTCAAAACCTCGCAGATTCAATCCCTCTAACTCTCTCTGTGGAAAAGCAGAATGATTCTCTATATGGAAGGTATTAACCGCAGATACCTTACCATTCTTCGTGAAGGTCCCATCATTCCAAAAGTCTGGGATCGCTTTAACAAGGATGGGTCTACCAACTCTTCTGATGAAGAGAGAAACTCTGCTACTAGCAGATACATTTTTAAAAGACTGGAAACTGGTATCTTTTGATACTAAAGTCAGAGCCATCATTGCTCTCTCTCTTCCAGATGAAGTGTACCACACCTTGGTGAATTTTCCCACTGCCAAGGAGATGTGGTCTACTCTGTGTGTTCTGTACGAGGGAACTGTTGAGGTCAAGAAAACTAAGAAAATCACTCTTGTTCAAAATATGAACTCTTTTCTCATATAAGAGGTGGATCTCTTAGAAACTACTACAATCGTTTTAATAGTCTTATTAATGATCTTCTGCTCATGGGAAAAGTTTATGACAATGAGGAAGTATTGAACAAGTTCATGGATGGACTTCCTGATTTTGGGAAAACATCTGTACTTGCATTAAAACTTCCAAGGATTTGGAAATTATGCCTGTTAATGCCAAAAATCGCACTTAAGAAGACTTGAGGTTGCTTATGAGGCTTATCTGTAACGCCTCGTTTACCCAGTTATGTATTTTTAACCGTCTTTTATGGAGTTAAGTTGATTTTGGATGATTATGTTGTTTTTAGGCATGGAAGGGCCGGTTTGTCAAACTTGAAAGTTCAAGGTCAGGGATGGCATGTATAAATAATAGAAGTTAGTCTCAAACCTCCCCTTTTTGCTTTGTGTTGGTCGATTTTAGAGAAGGAGAACGAGAGAGTGATAGGCGATCGAGGAGATTGAGAAGTGTAGCATCAAATTGGGAAGA
>LUCG01270321.1:0-13305 GCA_001633085.1 Carthamus tinctorius | reverse complement strand
TGAGAAAAAGCTGATGTGGCATTAAAAAGTGAGAGGGTTGGAAGGGTTGGGAAATATGGGTGTGGATAGCCTAACAATGCTAGAGATCGATGTTCCAATTTTTTAAGGGACCTACAACTTTTAATAACACCGTCAGTCAAAAGAGATAATATTAGGTAGCGTCTTATATAGGAGGGCTTTGAACAAGAAAAAGCCTCATCATCATAATTCATAAAATCAGGTAGCATTAATATTACAACATCTTAATTAGCTGACCCTTAAACCTTTCCAAATTTGTCAACTCTATTCCTTCCCTTTTAATAAGTAAATAACAATCCAAACTTTGAATTTGGACCATTTCCATTGTGATGGCCGAGAGACCCCCCTTGCTTATCATGATGGTATTGGTGGTGCTACTTGGAAAAGGAAACACTCAGCTGCTTCAGAATTTCTACGCTTCCACCTGCCCCACCGCGGAAGCCGTCGTCAAACAGGCGGTCACCACCAAGTTTACCCAGACCTTCACCACCATTCCGGCCACTCTTCGTCTCTTTTTCCATGATTGCTTCGTTGAGGTGTGACGTATCTCTATCTGTCTTCCAAGTGTTTGATATTTTCTCGCACTCACTGAATATTAAGTTTTCAATTAAGGTGTTCTTTTTTTTTTTTTAATTAATGCATCACCACGGTATGTTATGATAGGGATGTGATGCTTCGGTTATGATCGCTTCACCTAATGGCGATGCCGAAAAGGATGCGCAGGATAATTTATCACTCGCTGGTGACGGCTTCGATACAGTTATCAAAGCTAAACAAGCGGTTGAGTCCGTTTGTCCTGGTGTCGTCTCGTGTGCTGACATTTTGGCAATCGCAACCCGAGATGTTGTGGGCCTGGTAAGACTGGGATGGTTGTATGACTGATTTTTCCTAAATGCATGATTTTCTAATAAATTTTGAGGGATCATACGGTGATCTTAAACGAGTTTTTAATTAAATCATGGGTTATTCAAGAAAATTTTGTTTTATGCTTATATGAGTATATCATGAAACTTTAATTAAAATCTTATTTAAGGTTATAATGTTGGTTTTCAGTCGTGAGCATATTTCGACCTTTTAGATCAATCCCACTGCAAGATCAACCAAAAATCCTCTTCTTAGCCAATTCATAGGTTATTTTGAGACTCGATTAGAGCAACATTAATAAAAAATGACCTTTGTTCCAAATCCCTTGTAACATTTCTTACCTTAACTCCCCATGTCACACACTATCCTTTGTCTATGGTTATGTACCTAAAAATTTCAATAGATTCTTAGGTATATTACCTTAAATGAGATTTTAATTAAATTCATAACCCTTTCACGAACATAAAAACAATTCTTTTTCATTGATAGATAAGGAAGTTATGAATTTAATTATAAACTCATTTAACGTCATATGACCCGCACTAGTAGACATTCTTCTGTTACCTAGAGATTTCATCAAATACCTCTTGGGTTTTTTCACCCGATTTTACTACAATAACCAATTTTATGAGCCAGAAAGATCAATTTGTTTAGTTTCAGTAGGCGAAGAATTTATTTATAAGAAAGTGTTCAGAAACTTGTAAATACAAGAGTGGTTATAAAGAATAAGATTATATACCTAAATATCTCATTTTTATATACAGGCCGGGGGGCCTTCATATAATGTGGAATTAGGCCGGCGAGATGGCCTAATTTCACAGGCATCACGGGTAGCTGGAAACCTACCGGAGCCTTCCTTCAATCTCAATCAACTTAACACCATGTTTGCAAAACACAACCTCACCGAGCTCGACATGATCGCACTCTCCGGGGCCCACACGCTCGGATTCTCCCACTGCAATCGCTTTGCTAACCGTCTCTACTCGTTTTCATCGGCCGGTGCAGTCGACCCGTCCCTCGATCCAACCTATGCTCAACAATTAATGGATGCTTGCCCTCAAAATGTGGATCCGAGCATAGCGATAAATATGGATCCGAACACTCCGACCACCTTCGATAATGTTTACTACCAGAACCTAGTAGCCGGTAAGGGTTTGTTTACATCGGATCAAGTTCTCTTCACGGACTCGTCGTCCCAACCGACGGTCAACGACTTTGCTAACAACCCACAAGATTTTAATGCCGCCTTTATAACTGCAATGAGGAAGCTCGGGCAAACGGGTGTCAAAACAGGCAATCAAGGCGAGATAAGGAGGGATTGCACGACCTTTAATTGACGGAACTTAACAACAAAATTTGTTTTATACGATTTCAAATGTGTATATAAATGTATAGGAGTTAAGTTTATAAGTACATAAACGGTTGTACGTCCTATGTGAGAGTGTTACAATAAGTTGATAGGACATTGTTAGGTGTCCCAACATGTTTTTTTTGGAAGGGTGTAGGCTATGCCTTGTGCCGACAGGTTTCACTTGTGAAATAAAACACCTTATTAATAGTTTATAATGAAAAATGTCTTATAATTAAAAGAAAGTTGCAAACAGCCAAAATGAGGATGTAAACGGTCTATAGTCCAGCCAATGTGGAACACTAAAACGCCTTCTCGGACAGAAGCTAGACAGCCACAAATTGTCCAAGAGGGTCTGATCCCTAGAGTAGAAGATTTTGGCACCGATATCATGTTAGAATATGTGGACCCCTTTAGATAACTATCCAAAAGAGCAATTAACGGGGGAGAAAATGGAGGGTTCATCATATATTCAGGATAAAGAGTCTAAATCTACTGAATGTGAGACTCAAATAAAAAGCTAATACAACATTTTATTTCAAAAATATCATAAAAGAACTTGTTAGTACAGCCAAAAATATCATCAACTTTTAGTAACAATTTTATATACAACTGTTATATCATATAAACTTAAGTCGTGTAAAACAATTTGTAAGACATCTAAACATATTTGATGTCTATAAAATGTAGTGTTATATAACCAAGGATTACTCATAAGAAGCGTAAGAAGTGGTTATCAACCGTTGGATGAGAAATCGATGCACCTTAATTAGGATGAGATGCACTGGATCAATTCCCTTCCAAAGCACAATTCATTGAAGGACACGAGATTAAAAGTGATCTACACGATTTAGAACCACTTCTCACATTAGACTCAACTTCTCACATGATACCTCGCCATGTAACCAAATGATCATGTCAAAAGATTTGTGTCAAGAGTAAACCAAAACTGTATGTATCATATAACCAAACTGCTAAAGTTTCACCATTACAATACAACTGAGTAGAAAATCAAAAATTTCAATCCAAAAACAATCCTTAAATTTTGAATAACAATATACAAGCAGAACTCTCAACATATTCCAAAATGAAACATTTAAATTATGGCAAAACAAAGAAATGAACCCGCGATTTTCGAAGAATTTAAGATCGGGTTTTCCCGTAAAGGTTCTGGTAGACAACCTTAGTTCGGCGAACGAGTATCAAACTTAGGATAAGCGCTATGATACAAAGTCCCGACATTATCATGTACGTCAGAAAGAAGCAAACCGAGCCTTCGCATTTGAGAGCATCATCATCCGTGTCGAAAAGCTTTGTCAAAAAGGAAGTGGAATTTGCAACGATCTGATGGCGTTTTTGGGCTTGCTTTTCGGCTTCGGAGTCGTAAATGTAGCTGGCGATAAGGCCTGAGAAGACCAGCGAACCGGCCGGGTTAGCCAGGGTGAGGAAGTTGTATAAAGCTCCGAACTTCTTGAGCCCGAATAGCTCAGAGGCTGTAGCCGGCACGATGGCCCAGTGGGCCCCATAGCCTAGACCGATCAAAAGGGTCCCGATGTACATTGCACCGGGCCAACCCATGGCAAAGAACAAATGCCCAACTGCCATTATGGCCTGAGCAACAGCCATGGTTACTGGCCTTGGGTAAGCATAATCCCTGCAAATCCAAAATCAATCAAGATTCAAAAGACCATACAACTTTTTAAGACGTCATATATGTCTAAAGTTGTTTGTGCGGATTAATTTTTCTGTATAGGTTATCAAAGTCTTTGTTTGGGAGGGCTTTTTCATAGAGGAAAGGAGCGTGTTTTTTAATTGGGAGGGGCAGGTTTGGGAAAAGACTTGGTTTTCTGCATAAAGCTCCCCCTAGAAGCTTATTGAAGAAGCCACTTTCTATATCTTTAAGCCACTACCAGATGGTCATGTTATAGCTGGCTGAATAAACTGTGAGTCCCATTAAGCTCATTAAGCCACTAACAAGCAAGCCCAAAATGTCCTAATAGACTGGTTGTCTATTAAGTTCTATATGGATAAAGTTCTCTGTGTGGATTAATTTGTCTGTATAGATTGAGAAAGCTTTTGTATGAGAGTTTTTTCATATAGATGGAAGGAATATTTTTCTTAACTGGGAGGGCATGTTTGGAAGAAAAAAAAAACTTGGCTTTCTGCATAAAGCTATAGAATAAGCCACTTTCCATATCATTAAGCCATTAGCTGAATAAGCGGAGTAACATTAAGCTCATTAAGATGCTAATAAACATGCCCTTGATGTTATATGACCAAACAGTGGCGTGTCATGTAAAGGTATTACAAAAATTGATAGAACATTTTTTCGGTTTTCATAACAAGCGTTTTAATATACTTTTGAAATAAAGCACCCTATTCTGTTTATATGACATTATTTGAAAACCATTCATATTGTATGAAAGTTGCTGATATGAGATTTGTCAAAAGGATGGTATAAAAAAACACAGAATAGGACACTTTATCTCAAAAGTGTCTGAATGAATAGCATGCCCAAAAAGATCTTATCAGTTTATTGTCTTATTGTATCACTTTTATATAGGATCCACAATTATTTGGTCCTATAAACTTAATTCTATAATACAGTCTATTAGAACATTTAATCATATATATACCTGACAACAATCTCAGAGAAATAGCCTCCGCCAACCCGTCCCAAAAAGTTCCAAATGCTGATCATCGAAACGAATATGTGTGTGTTGTCGTATCCCAACGACTGGCTCATCTGACCCAAATTGTCGATCACCGTCAAACCCGAACCCGACCCCAATAAAAGCGAGACGAAAATGAGCCAAAAATCAGCCTTGATCAACGCCTGCGTGAGATCGAAATCTTCGCCTCGATGTGGCCCCCTCCGCCTCTTGATCCTGACCGCTCCTTCAGCTGCCGCTTGCGCCAATTTCGATTGAAGTTGAGCGATCCGCTTTTGCCGTTCGGAGGCCGGAAGAAGGTCAACTTCCCTCGGTTTCTCGTCTTCCACTTCACTAAATATGATCTCGTTCGGATCGTGCTCCAACAATCTCTCGGGTTCTTTGTTTTGCGGCTCGGAAAGCAACGATTCTTCTTCCGGGGTTCGTCGGTCCGAAGAAAAAGTCAACCACAGTGGGATCCCGATCGGAACCACGATGAGCACAAACAAAATGGCGGTGAAGATTTGGACGATGGTCTCGTTCAGATCGACCAAATCTTCGACGAGCATGACGCCCATCAAATAAGCGGCTAAAACGAGACACACGCAGTAGATTAGCGAGAAGCTCGATGCGTCGGATAACCGGAGTTGCCGGTGGCCTCCTACGGGCCTTACGATGAACATGAGAGCGATAATGACCATAGTAGGGCCCACGGCAACCATGAATATAAGGGAGGCGTTATCGGGTGAGTTTACTAACGCGTAAATCTGCGTCAATATTGCACCACTGAGACCCGCGAATCCCTTTAGGATTCCGACAACGGGGCCACGGTTTTTCGGGAAGTTTTGGACGCATGAAACCAATGCTACGGTGTTGAAGTAAGTTTCGCCGTTGGTTCCGATGAACACGAGAAGGCACATCTGCATATCATCGTAGTCGTAAGTTTACGAGATTTTGTTGCAAATTTTGTGATTGATTGGTGTTCAACATCATGGAAGTATTTTGAACGACAATGGGATTTCGTTAGATTACTTTTTGAATGAGATTTTAAAGAGAAAAAAGAGATTCCAGTATATACCAAGGATAAATAGTCAAAGTCTAGCTGATGTGGGATTTCAACGTGCTCCGCCATGGAGGCTGGGCGGGGACAGATAGTCCCTAAAATGGTGGGATTTGGCTCTGATACCATGTGGAATCCGGTAAGACTACTCTCTAGAAGAGCAATTGACTAGAGAATGAATACACGTTCCAACATATACCAAGGAGAAACGGTATAGGGCTATCCATTAAGTCAGCGTATGGATAAAACTGTTTGTCTGAATTAACCAATAGATTGAAAAAACATGTTTTCTAATCGGGACCTACTGAATAGACCATTTTCTATATCATTAAGTCCGTTACCAAACAGTAATTTATAGTTGGCTGAATAAGTTGTGAGTCCTTCAATTGGCAAATATCAAAAGGATTTTAAATGGCATTAGTATGGAGTAATAGAATGATCAAAGATATTGGTGTCCCCATAAATCCCCAAATAATTGGCTATCAGATTAGTTTTAAATTCTATGGAAAATCAAAATCAGAAAATTAAAAAATGGATGGTCAATTGAGGCACGTATCGTTGACTAAATAAATAAGATTAAGATGGATCGGAATAGTAATAAATACTTACAACCCACAATGGCAAGACCGGAGCTTTACCGGAGACGATGAGCCAAATCCATCCATACCCAATAAAGTTCTGAATAACACCAACAAGCAAAAGAGCCCACATCGGCAATATCTCCGACAAGCTTCCGGCCAAAAACCCAACGGAATCACCTAGATCCTTAGCGACGCCCAATCTGGCAACCTGCTTCTGATTGTAGTTCAATGAGCTCTTAACCACCGGCGATATACTTCCGAACAGGTACCCTATTCCGGCGCAGGATTGAATCCACATTGCAGCCACGAAAACCAGCCATCGGTTGCTGAAAAAAGTAACGATCGCTTCTTTCACCCCCCGAACCATTGTTTGATGATGATGATGATGATGAAGCCAAAGAGAGAGAGAAAGATAAAGGTGTTGATTTGTGGGTAAAATTGGTATTATAGTTATATATATATGGGATGGATCTGTGACTAAAACGGACTTTTTGATAGGAATTCGATTGCTTTGCTGTCAATAATGTCTTTTTCCGATTTTTAAACAATGGTTTTATTTATTTGGCAGTATCTCACGCCATCCCTTCCCTTCTTATTAACACAAAATTCCTTTCTAATACTAATATTATCTTCTTTGTTTATAAAATATATATTGTGTGACTAGGACTTTTGTAATTAATCTTCTTATATACTACTAGTACTACTCAAGTTGTGCATACAACTAACCATTTATGAATTATTGGAAATAAATTAGACTTTAATATTTGAACACAATTGATTTAACCATGATAACTATTTATCTGAATGATATGTACATATGCATGTAAGTAATAGAAAATTGTTTCCAGGTTTTAATGCATGGGTGCATGTTATGCATATGTACACAGTGAAAATTTTACTTGCAAATTATTTATATACACATTGAGGGAGGTTCTTTTGTTAACCCGGTTGTTAGTGTTAACCAAACGACAACCATTGATTTTCAAGATCAACAGCCCACATTAAATTACATTATTTAAGGAATTAAGATTGATATTAAAAGAAATAAAAAAATGGCAGGGGTATTTATGGAATTCTGGTTTTCATTTTTAAATTGTTTTTATTTAAATCATTTGATATATATGGCATTTCCATATTGTTAGGGATTTTGATTTCAAATTCTTTTAATATCTCTTATCCTATTGAATTGTTCTTCATTTTGAATTCATTTGAATTCAATTCTTCCATCTCTCTCTCTCACACTCGATTTGCAGGCAAAGATGAAGAAACTAGCAACTGATCCACCTGTAGGACCATATTTTCCCGACGGAATTTGATGTGAGAGTTCCACTCTTCATGGAATGAAAAGCTCCAATGGCAATAGCATCCTCGAAGTAATTTAAGGGGTGAGAACCTCCAATTGAAAGAGAAATGATATCGACTCCATCAGCAATTGCATCGTTGAAAGCCGCCAGAACATCGGCATCTGAACAAGTCCCCCAGCAGATCTTGTAGATGGTTATTCCATATTTAACTTTCCCTATATTTAGGGAAACATATTTTAATTAATGTTAAAAAAAAACTTATTTGACTATTGGTTAACACGGTTAATATTAATTACGTTAATACAATAACTTACATTTGCATTTTGTTTAGCTGGACAGCTAGGAAAGTGTTTTTTAATTCATATTTTTTAAGTTTTTTTTTTTTTTTTTGAGCTTGACCTTAGCAATAGAAAATATGTGCATAGCTAACTTTTATTTTTTTTAGCTTATTTTTCCAAGTAATTCGTTAACTAATTACTTTTACTAAGGAATAGAATGAAAACAACATTTTGCATTCTTTATTTTACGTGAAAATTAATGCTTTATTTATTTAAAATTCTGTGAGGAAGTAAAATAAATAAAATGAAAAAGCTCAAAAGATGTATTTTGTCTTCATTCGCTATTTCACTGCAATGATTTTTGTTTATTTAACACCTTTATTTTGCATTTATGTTCCAACACAATCAATGTTGTTTTTGTTTATAGTAGAGGTACCAGTCTTCAATTGTAAGTCATGTTTTTTCTTTTTCTTTTTCTTTTTAAGGTGGGATGGGATATTTAAAGCGATCTTCAAGAACACATTAATTACAAAATCAAACCAAAATTTGAAGTCAAAAATGACCACCACCTCCACCTAAGCAAACTTTTATTTTTTTACAAACCAACTTGAACCGTATCCCAGTGTAAAGAAAGTGTCAAAAAGGTAGTGGTCCCTTGCAGTTCTAAGGACAATGTCCGGAAACTTAAACATCATACGACACTTACCCGATTACTTTTAGTTTCAACCTCTGTCTCAGTCTTGATATGTCAGCGCCTGTCTAATAAATGAGACACCGTTGGTTGTATTCATAATTATTTTGTAAATGTTGGTAACTCCATACATCTAAAGGAAAAATATGTCGTTTCCCTCAAGGGCTATTTTGGAGATTGATCTAGGGGTTCCACATATTCTCACACTAACATACNCCTCTGAAAACTAGAGTTTGAACTTGTAATAGGATTGGAATACTACTTTTGAAAAACTTTAAAAATCATGACACTCAAATTCTAAGAGAACACCTATTAAACGGTACTCTTTTTTTTACATTTGTTTGATATTCTTAATGAAACTCAATTTTGTTATAACTAGAATTTATTTTGTTGTTTTCGTTGATTTGCCCTAACAGTAGAGGTGTAAGTGTTATTTATATATGCGAAGTCCTAGGTTCGAGTCTAAGTATTAGGCATCTGTCAATGAAATGCATGCACTGATTTACCTATTCCATGATGATAATTGTGGGGCCGGTAGTGGACATCTAAGAGGATAGCTTCTACCTTTTCTAAAATTTATTTTATTTTATATTATAATACTCTATTTTGTATCATCCATTTGAAAAGAAAACCCTTGTATATACTTGCCTCTTTTTATATCCGCCTCCTTCTTTATCCGCCTCTTATTGATAATTCTAAATTTAAACATATAAATCACGTTGCCAATTGCCAATTCAATTATTTAACAAAATATTATATAATATATAAATTATCAATTTTAGAATTTTTAAATAAATAAACAGAAGCGATAAATAGAGTTTTTATAGGAACTGAAAATGGAAAATAAAATTATATAAATAACTTTTTCCCCACAATAACATTCATGGGTTATTACTTAATTTTTTATGACAAAATGTCTCACATGGTGTACTGTTTTATTTCACGAGATCGAGCTAGAGATCTCTTTTTATGTTTTTAATATTAATTAAAAATACAAAATATTCGAATATTTTTAATTAAAGGACAAGCACGGAGACATTAACTTTAATTATGAATCCAACTTACATGTATTTTATTCAACACATAACTTGGTACTATGCTAAATATTATATTATATCTATAAATTTAGTTATTTAAAAAAACAAATTTGAACCTTCAACTTCATAAAACAATTAACACTAAGAAACAGATTTCGTAACAAACAAATCAGATGAGGTTTAAGGAAAAATTAAGAAACATTCTCATAACCTTGATTTGGACCATATGTACTTGTGCTTATCTGTAAATCAAATTGTTTTTGGTTTTTATGTACACGTGCATTATGCACCTGTGGATAAGCACATGTGCATATTATAAATTACGTTTATATACAAATGCATACGAAAATGTTCCTCGATTATCCATGTTTTTGAAGTTTTCTCTTAAACTTGACCCATCTTTTAGATATGTATTATTATTATTGTCATCATTTATCGAAACATGAAAGCATTTTTAACAGCTATTTAAAAGATCTGGGAATTCTTTTGACTTTAATATGAATGCTAAAATAAAGAAAAAGATAAGATATAAATATTTAAAAATGGAGAAGTCCCTAATATTAATATTGAGAAAAGAGGGATCGGATATTATTTTAATTATTTACATCAATAAGGTCCAATGCATTGAGATGATCAACTTACATAATGTTTTCTTAAAATAAATAATGTTGAAATTATTTAGATATCATAACTACAACAAAAATAAGTTTTATAGAACGCTAAAATAGATAAGCGTCACAATATAGGATTTTATAGTACCAAAAAAAATCGTTTAGTATAAAAATGTTACAATAAGTTTATATGACGTTTATTTTTAGCATCGTAACAAGTTTTTTAAGATAATTTCAAAATAAAATATCATATTAGCTAATTTTATCGGATGCTTTTGAGAATTATCCTATATATGTATCTTTTTAGAGAACACTTTTGTATGTATAAGATCCACTTTTTCAAATAATTTTCTATAAAATAGTTGATATGACTTCTTATTTGAAAAATATTATATAAAACTTGTTACGACGTCCAAATGTGTCCTATAAATATTTTGTAATGCTATCAAATAGAACAGTTTTTGTTTTGGACTTATAAAACAACCTATTAGGACGCTTATTTATTTTAGACGTTCTATAAACTCAATTTTGTTGTAGTGAATGACTATTGAAGTTTCTCTTGATGGAATGGTTTTTGCAAGGCATTTCTTCCATCAAGTCCGAATCCGTCATTTTTCTTATTTTTCAGCTTTTAATTTTAAAATATTATGTATTTGAAAAATTACAATAAAAACTTGAACCTAATTATTTTGCACGCTAAAAGCAACGATCTATAACAGATCAAATGATGATTTATCAAAAACATACATACATTACGTTTTAGAGTCAATGCTTTGATGAATTTGTAGGTCCATGTTTGAATATGTTTTAAAGTTGCAATTTACTTTGATGTAATTTCTATGGCATTTTAAATATCAAAATAATGTTTTTTTTGTTTATGAATAATATAAAACTAAGGGGTTGTTTGGTTTATTTTAAGTAATGAGAATGAAAATGAAAATGCATGAGAATGAGAATGAAAATGAGCATTGTATTGATGTTGTTTGATTAACCCACTATAATCAATGAAAATTTGTTCCTCCACTTTGAAAATACAAAAGATGTTTCATTTAACATTAAAGAGATCGAAAGACATATGGAAAAAATGATCAAGTAGAAATAAAATTTTCATTTCTCCTAATTTGGTCAGGAATGAAAATTAATGGATCTGCATGAATGATTCCATTATATAATATCGGACCAAGGAACAGTTTTTATTATCAATATTCTCATTTATTACCCTCCAAACGCCCCCTAATATGGCTATCAGTACCCCAACCCTCCCAACCTGACTGCCACATCAGCTCCACATCAACTTTTTTCCAACCCTCCCATTAACCTTTTGGAACCCTCTCTAATTAGTACCCCAACCCTCTCACATACAACACACACACACACACAAAAACAACGGTGTGGCCAACCTGTTTAGGCTCCCCGCTCAGCCCGACCAGTCCGGTGGGCTTGCTGAACCAAGGCTCGCAGTATGGATAGCCTGGTATTTATAAATTAAGGATATCGTGGAGTATTTGTAGTCTGAGGGCGGTCACCTCCCCATGGCTCCATTCCATCCTAAATTTAAAAAGAGTTTAGATAAAATTAATGAGAAAATACGAGAAAGCACGTAGCTGCTTTAATTAATTTTTATGACGACGTGCAACAAAAAATATAATTATCTTTAAAATGGTTATTACTTGTTGTTATATGATGACTTCCATTTAATGTATGTATTTATGAGATGGTGGGTGGATGACAATATCTTTATGTCCCATGCTTTCTTACTCTTTTTGAAAACGACATTAACTGATTTATATATTTTGGACACATATATATTACACACTCAAACCCAACTGTATTAGATATTTCATATGTTGTTACTTATGATGATGGCTTCAATTCAAATATATATATACAAATTTATAAATCAAATTCTCAAGTGCAATTAAATTCACCCTCCTAGAATATTAAACTAATTTTTCTAACAAAAAATAGTATTGGTCAATTTAAGCCATAAAACAAAACATTTGAATTCTTCTATATTATTATTTCACTTATTGGAATGCTTGGTTTTTTTTATTTTTTTTCAACAGCCAAGCATATCATAAAACCACCAAACCAAATACATCGAAACAAATCAAAAACAGGAACCAAACATTTAGGACCTACCTTAAAAATTATAAGTTCGAAACAAAACATTTAGGACCTACCTTCAAGGAATGCTTGGTTTTATCCTTTTTTTTTTATGTTCACACCAATTTTTTCACAACCATATGTCTCAATGCAATAACGGATTATACTCAACGTTATATAAATGTTTTTTAAGAATTAAAGAATTTTATATGAAGTATTTTATTAGATAATACAACTGTAGATAAACTATACATTTAATTTAAAAAATTAAAAAAAAGTAAATAAAAGAAAGTATTAGGCATTTAACAATTTTTTTAGATAAAATTGTCAACACTAACTAATCTATTTTATGGTTTTTAACAAGTGTCACGTAATCTCATTCTATTTGACTCTTATTAACATTTCCTACACTTCAAAGCCTTGCAAGAAACACTTTTGAATTTATAAGAACATTTTCAATAATAGGTTCTTATAAATAAAAATATATAGTTTTCAAAAAACTGCTATCGTTTTAAAGAGTGCTTATAAGTTATCCATATGTTTAGAGTTTTTGTAAGTAAAATTTAGTTCCTCCCTTAAACATGTCTATAAGATGTTATTTTATTAGTTTTTCATGAAACTAGAAAAGATATAATAAAAACTAGTAATGGGAAAATGTATATATATATAGGGGTGGGTTCAAATGAGAATGACATCTATTTAAGAGAATACGAAAACGAACAAAATCATATATGATTCATGTACAAAATCATACAT
>LUCG01270265.1:0-10177 GCA_001633085.1 Carthamus tinctorius | reverse complement strand
ACGACCTGTGCATCTCCAACAACGAGAGTAGCCGTCGAGAGTTGCCGCTCGATGTTGCCGTCCGACGACATGAGCCATCATTTCTTTGATATGATACCAAACAAGAGATTAATTCCAATTCTTCACCCCATTTTTATTTCCATTTCCATTTCCATTTCAATTCTTTTCTCTGTACCAAACACAACCCTATTATATAAGCATGTAACTATTAAGTGAATTTGATGATCACATTAATAATCATATTTTGTTAATTGATATATTTATTTAATTTATTTTAATGCTATTGCTATTAATCTTATTCATGTATTATATAAACTAGAGGTATACCTGTGTCATTCATGAGAATCTTATTTCTGAAGATAATATGATAGTTTTGAACAAACAAAATTTTGGACATTCTAAAACTTACTAAACAAATATTGACTAGAAAAATTACTAGTAACCTACATAGCTCATAGAAATTGAGACTGGAGAAAAAAAGAAAAGATGAAAAACAAATCCCAAATCCTAAATCAACTAGATAATCTAAACCCTGACATGTATGATATTCTTGAAATGGTTGTTATTTCTTTCCTCTTTTTCATTACTCCTCTCAGAAGATTATATATTTTTGTTTCTTCTTTTGTATAGTACTCTTGGTTCTTGTTACAAATTTGATATTAGAACTCTAAATATTGAACTTTTTTGATAGTCGATAGACGTAAATGTTTAAATTATTGTTAGAGCTTTTTGTATTTCTAAGCAATCTTCCATGTAACCAATTGCCATATTGCCCTCATCATTAACCAATTGAAAAGATAAAAATCTTGTATGATAATTTCAAGCTATCAAACATGAAGGAGGCATCCAAGTTCTTCGATTAAATGGAATTACCTTAAAGCCCACATTTTTGTGCTAAAGAATTTAAGAGAAACATGCTCCCTACAATCACATTTCTTCCAACAATATTTGGATTCACGATATACTTTAGGTTAGTGTTATTAAACAATAGACCTTTCTACTAAATACTTGTGAGTTCGTCCCAAAAAGAGTTCTTACGTATTATTTTTGTGCAATAGTCCCTTACTTTTTGATTGTTTTGCTAATTAGTGAATGAAACAAGTACAGTTAGGTGTAGGAATGATACTATGAATTCAAGGAAATTGAGATATTTATTTTTATTGAAATACGATCGATTTCTAAATCTTTTATATTTGTTCAACATCAATTTGCTTGGATCATGTTTGCTTTTCTTATTTTGTCCAAATATTGCATTTAGGTTTTTGTAGGATTCTTTGTTCTATTTATATTTTGGGCTATAACTTATTTTAAGGATCTTTCTTACTCAATCATTTGATAGGGAAGGAAAACTGCTTACAAAACTAGGTTTTGGACGAGAATACTCGATGTTTCCTATCTAAAGGATGATTTTCTTGTTGATTTCAATATTTGGATAGAGAAATATTGTATTTCATGTTCTTTTGTAGTATCGATATTCTTGTTGATTTCAATATTTGGATAGAGAAATATTGTATTTCATGCTCTTTTGTTGCATTGATATTCTTGTAGATTTCAGTATTTGGATAGAGAAATATTGTATTTCATGTTCCTTTGTAGTATCGATATTCTTGTTGATTTTTCTAGAACTTTGAACGACAACTTCTACATTAACTTGATGGATTCAGGGAAGAATATCATGTCCGTGTTTGCGTCGGGACAACATTTTGATGAATTTTTCTATACCGTGGCTTAACTTTTGTATGTATTTATTTATAATCTAGGTACAACTTTTGTATTTTTTCGATGAGGCTAATAAAAATGGTAAATTCGTGTTGATATTTTATAAATTATACATTTATGAAAAAAAATTTAAACTATTTTTTTTAATCTAAATATATATAACATAGTATAAATATATTTGGTGGACACAAAGGGAAAGGTTAGCTGTAAAATTTGGCAAACAACTAATATTGGAATGATCCAAAAAGTTAAGTCATTTTCTCGATATGCTAAGATTTGTTTGAAAAATAGTTCAACAAATTATATGAATTAATGTTTATATCAAAGATATTATAAAGATTGGTTATAAAATGCTTGAACGTTCTTCACACATGATTTGTTGGAATATTGCTAGTTGTGTCTTTCTACTTTTGAGATTAAGATTTTCACTTATAAAAATACTATTTTTGCTTTATGACATAAAATTTAGAGTAAATTACACTTGTTTTTATCGTTGTAGCCTATTATAAGGTCTCATCCCTACTTTGAAGTAATTATACGGATAGCCACTGTGGTTGCCATTTTGTTTCGCTTTTGGTCCCTCAGACTAACTTTTGTTAAATAGGTTGGTTAGCTCCAAGGGTATATTGGTCTTTTGAATATTTCTTTGTTTTCAATTAAAAAAAAACATTATCAAGTATCGCTTTTGGCCTCGTCGTTTGCCTTTTCTGACCTCTAACCCAGGAACCCATCTTCTCCGACGAGTTCCTCACCACATGCCACCAACACCCCCTTTCTTCTCCTTTATCTTTCTCCACCTGCGACCACCGTAAAACCATCTGCAAACCAACACTGCAAACCACCAGAAAGCTTCGATGGATCCATTTTTCTCGACACCCCTCTACATCGTCAAACGACTTCCTCTTCTTTAGGGATGATAATGGGACGGGTATTGGTAATCCCAGTCCTATACCCTACTATAAAACCATGTCCCATACCCGGTTCCATCTCGTCGGGTATCCCATTACCAAATAACCATCGGGGTCGCGGGTGTCGGTTATCCATTTATCTTCTTAGTCGATGAAAATTTACTAAATAAAATTTGGTTTCCTAGAACTATATGTGAATCACGTCAAACAATGAGTTGGATTCTTTTTAAACTTTCATTTTCTAGCAACATGAACATTCAACAAGTTCAACGTTTAACAAAATCTAAGATAAATACAATCGCCATGCAAAGTTTAAACTATTCGAATGTCATAATAATCTAATTTAAATCATTACATAGATTCTAAGACAATACTATTAATCTTCATTTCTATTATTCTATATATTAATAAAATTATAATGTAAATTATATTAATAATAAATTTATAAATTTATTAAATATATATGGTTTCGGGTCGGGTAAATAGGATCGGGTATGGCATCGGGTAAATGGTCGGGTATTGATTGACTAAACCCATAACTGTCCAAAACCGGTGATTTTTTTTTTGAAAAAATGCCATACCCAATCCCGTAACCATTTACCCGGCCTAATATCTGGCCCAAAAGTTTCGGGATCGGGTATTTCTACCATCCTTACTTTTATCGATTCCCCTCTCCCAAGGATCCCCCTGCCGGATCTAGGTAATCTGGCTATGAAGCATCTGCAGATCTAAGAATCTTAGATTAGAAACTAGAAAATAAAACCCAACAAATGTGAAAAACCAACATGTGCAGATCGGATTTGGGGTTTTTTAGCTTTTTGCTTCAACTCGCAATAAGGACCAAAATGTGATGAAGATGAGGGTTTTCTCACTTGTAGGTGGGTTTTCTCAATATATTTCTCATTTACTAATCTAGTTCAATTTGAGTTCTTGTTTCGATTTTAGAGTTTGATTTAGTTTTGGATATCTAAAAGCCACCACCAGTTGAGACACGAATTTGGGGGACCTATTGAGGAATTTGACATTGCTATAGCCACAATGCTACCTAATCTTTCTCTGTGTGGTTGAACATCACAGGAAATCAGAAGAATCAAACTTTGATGAAGATCAAAACTTCCCCGACGACAACGATGCAAACCCCACACCTAACTTCAATTTGCTAAACCTAGCTCCACCACCGCCCACCCCTCTCTTGTTTTCGAAGACTGTATCTTTCATGATCAGCAAGGGGATTTGGGTTTCTGATATAGATAAGAATTTAGTTCAGATTGGGGATTTGAGTTTTTGATTTTAGATGTGAAATTTTTAGATTTTCGTTCTAGATTGAGAGGTTGCAGGAGAAGATGACCGGAGAGGTCTGGAAGAAGATGGGTTTGATTTAATTTCTCATTTGGATTTAATTTTTAGAATATGGGTTTGTTTCTTGACTGTATCTTACAAGTGTTCTGTTTTTTGGTTTTTGAGGTTTCCTGTAATCTGTTGATCGGAGAAGATGATCGGAGTTGGATGGGGGTTGTCAGAGAAGATGATCGGAGTTGGATGGAGCCGCCGGAGAAGATGATCAAAGTTGGAGGGGATGGCCATCGGAGAAGATACCAACGGGAGGGGGTTATTTTATCATTATTAATTTTATAATATTTATAAATAGTATATTAATTTTATAATATTTAATATTAATATATTTGTTTTATTTTTAAGTGTAAATTAAGGAAATACTAAAATGACTAAAGTACCTTTTGAGTTAACGAACTATAAAAAGTTAGTCCGAGGGACCAAAAGTGAAACAAAATGGCAACCACATCGACTATAGAAATTAATTCAAAATAGAGACGAGACCTGATAATACACGAAACATAGACAAAAAGTGTGTAATTTACTCTAAAAAGAAGTTAGTTTCAAAGCCTAAAATAAACACTAACTTATAAACCATAATTTCAAAACCAGATTAACCAAAATTGCAGTTGTTAAATCCCCGTTAGAGACAAATTCCTGATATGTGCTCTAAAATATATTAAGGCTATGTTTGGATGGACTAGCTTATAAGCTAGCTGTTGATTGATAGGCTTGCTAGTAGCTGATAAGCTAGCTTATGAACAAATTATGTTTGACAAAAACTAGCTTATGAGTATGTAAAATGACCAAAAAGGGTATCTTTGAATTTAATAATTAATATTAATAAGGGTATAATTGGAAAAAGCTACAAAAAGCTCCTCACAAGCTACTTAAAATAGCGTTTCAAAAAGCTAGCTTCTGCTACATGTTTGAATGGACTAGCTTATAAGCTAGCTTATTTTTGCCAACCGAATTGTAGTACGGAATCGTCGCCAAAGATTTCGTTCAGAGCAGACATATACCAAACGTGAATACCCTCGAAGCTACGGGTAGAACACCTGGTAGAGAGACCCACAGCCTAAGATATTATATTTTTGGTTCATCCAATTCTTATCTCTAAAATAACATATTTTAGGTTTTTTTTACAAAGCATGAATTACGACGTGTGATATCTTAAAAAGAATCCAAGGGCATAATAGTCAAAACACTTGCGTGAGACAATAACAACCAACCACGTTTCCAAATTCCAGAATCACCTACCGAGTCTCTATCTGCCGACCATCTCACGCTAAAATCTAACCGTCCAATACACCGCATTTGGTTTCACCATAGCCGTTGGATCATTCCAAAAGGTCAATAAATAACCCCCTATCATCATTATCTTCATCAACGTCTTCATCTATTGCTCCTTTGTGGACGACGATTCTTGCTGAGTTTTCTGTGGATCAGTTCGGTTTCAAGCGATTTCACCAGTCTATTCGTTTAGATCGATCTCAGATCTACGTTTTGGCTATGGATTTTATGTTTTTCTATGATCTGATCGCGGCCGGCACTTGTTCTTATCGAAGATCGTCATCCCGATCCGCCGTTTCACAAGCAAGAGGTTTGTTATATGTCTTGATGCAACTCTCTTGTGATTTCATCGATTAGTTTGGTCATGATTGGATGAATTTGAAGGTTTAATTTCATGTTTCTTCTACCTCCGCTGATCGATTATCCTCTTATCGAGATGCTTTGTGTGATTTTAAGCGTTTTTGTTTGCTTTTCTGTATCGGTGATCACGATTCTATTATTACCGATAAGAAATGTCGAGTTGATGTAATTGTAGCAATTTTCGGATGTTTGAATCGATTTTATTGTTGTGTGTTTGGCAGATCCTTGTTTTACTGGTGTTTCATGATCGAAGGGATCAGTTGATTGTTTTGAAGAGAAGATATCTGGTTTCAACAGGTAGAGGAGGACGATAATATCTATTTGGATCTTCCATCTTATTCGTCCTCAAATGGAGAAGTTGAAAAAATCGTTGTGATTGATCGTATTTGTTCGACTTCCACGTGATGCTATGCATAATCATGTAGATGATATAGTCGAAAGTTTCCACCGGTTGGAGAGGTGAAAGGTTTAATTTGTAAGATCTACGTGCGTTAATTTGCTTGTTTGCGAGTCCGGCCTTTGCCATGGCAGGTGCGCTTGCATGGCAGGTCAAAAAAAAGTGTTAATGAAATTGTTGTTTTTGGTTTTGATGGAAGGAGATGGTACGGGGGTTTGCCCGGCTCTCCTTCCTTGTGTGGCCCTGTCTCCCATCTTCTTGGCTGTGACTTTCCTTCTTCTCTTGCTTCTGACCGAATATCTCAAACGTAGGGGTTGGTGCTAATTTTTGTTCCAAAGTTAAGTAACCTGTTGTGTGACACATTCATACCCTTAACATCATCTTCCACAACGCAGCACTTGTAAACAGCTTATGAATCTTGTTCGTAAACATAATCATCACCGCATCGAACAATCGAAGATCAATACCGAGGCTAAAGGTACAGACAATCCATTTCTTCCTTCAAATTTACAGGTTTTACAAACAAAATGCATTCTTACACAGCAGTTTCTTCGAGGTAACGCATTGTTGATTTCAATTAAATTACGCTGAACTAATTGTTACACTGATCTTGCTGCAACCTATTTTTTGTGTTCAGTCGATATGGGTTCATTTAGTATTTTTGTTGCAAAAATCGGCAACCCCAGCCGGCCTACCACATATTGCCAATCCCCGTTGTGTGGTGGGGGGCATTCTTGACTCGGTGGTTGTGGGTGACCTGGATCATTTGATATTTGTTGCAAACTTACCTCCAACCCATTACCAACTGAGTTTCGCGCCAATGGTGTGTTCATTTAGTATTGTTTACAAGCAACCAAATATGGTTTTGTTCTATACATATGCCAAGGCTCCTGCAGTTTCCCACTTGAATTATCGATCTAATATCTGTCATCTTAGTGTCAGCTTCGTAATATTCTAATTGTATCCTGGCTTATATCCTTTGTAATCACTTGATGGGCGCCGGGTTATTATTATTTTTTATTGTTGGCGAGTAGTAAGGCCTGAAGGTCTATTAGTACTACTTTGTTATTTAAGCAGCCCTTCTTGTTGAAGGGACTGTTGTTGATACCTATGGAGCTGTATGGCTTATTTTAGATTGTAATGAAGAGAAGAATCGTGAGGTAGTTGAATGCGGGGAACACAATTTGGATTTGTGGTTGGGTTTTGGTATGAGCTTTGCTGCTTTGGTCTTTTCTTAGGGAATGATGATGATTGTGCTATGGTTAAAATGGAAGATGTTGGCGGGAAGATAGTATGTTGCTTCTGCACTCAGCGGTGATGCCGTGGGTTTGTGGGTCATCGATCAAGCTTCTGCTAGGTACATCCCTGTTCTGTATAACAATGCCTCATTACATTATCGTATTCGTTTGGGGGTTGTAGTTGGAATGAATTTTTGGTAGTCATTGTGTTTCTTATAAGCCAGTTTTTGCTTGTTTGTATGTTTAGAAACTGTGTTTGTATTGGTTTTTCGTCGCATATTTTGCTGTTTGTAGTTGAGTTGGCTTGTATGTTCCAATCTGGAGAGTTCCATTTTCAGTGTTTTCTTTTTGGGTTGGGTATGGCCTAAATGTTTCAAAACACTGCGTGGCTGCAATGATCTTGAACCAAAAAATTATGGGTGCGATTAGCCTTCCAATGCATCAGGCCCTGCAGACCACGGGTTGAATCGCATTGCGAAATTTGGAAGGAGGGGAAAGGGAAAGTGTTCATATTGATTTGTGTTTGTTCAACTCTGTAGGTTTATACATAGGTCATTTGAGGAGGACAGTGGGTAATGGGCACTGTTCTAAAGCATCCCTGGGTATAATTATATATTGTTAATGTATTATATCATCAGTTTCTGTTTCATACATCTGTATTACTCTTTTTGGTAAAAATGAGCTATGGACCATAGCTTGTAAGCCACCTTATTGTTATTGAAACAATAAATCGCTAGTTGAAGTAGTGTTTTAGGTACCTTTTGTAGTTATTTTCGATTATATCCTTATTGATATCAATTATTGTATTATAAGATATTCTTTTGGTCATTTTACATACTCATAGGTTAGGTTTTATCAAATATAATTTATTCAACAACTAGCTTATTAGTCAACAAGGTGTTAGGAATCGCTTATTAATTTACACCTGTTTAGGTGTTTTTAACGTTTGGATGATAACATAAACATTTTTGACACAAGGTAGTAAGGAGTTTTTGGTAGGTTATCTACTTTGAAAGGTGAGCTATATTTTTGTACTTATTGTGTGGTACTTTCGGTAACATCTTTCAATATATTTGCCTAATTGTTGAACATTAAAAATGAATTATGACATAAAGGATGATGTGCATATCTTATATAAATATTAAATGAGTATGTTTCATCAAATTTGAAGAATTTCCCAAAGATGGTCCACCCTAAAGAGGATTTTTATTTAGTATTTTGTTAAAATACCAGAAATGTCTTTCTAGAATAGAGTTGTTGAGGGTGATCTTTTAATTTTGATTTTTTTTCATTTACTATTTGAAATATTATGGAACTTATCGGAATTTGCCCTGAATAGCCAATCCTGTGTATGCTGTAGCCTGTTGTGCTTTGTGGAGTTCAATATCTTTTTAACGGATTTTCTAAAAAAAATTTCCAGTGAAGAATTGAAAATCAAAATTATTTTGAAGGTTTTAAAGTTAATTATAGTATTAAAATACTCGATTTATTTACCTTTTGAAGTTTTCTTACCTTCTCTAATATGCAGATGCTATTGGGAAAGGCAAGATTTTAGTTTAAAATGTTAGCATCTTTTATTTATTTATTTTTTTTTCAGAGAAGTGGGCTAATCAAATAAGAATTGCTTAATCTTGAATTTTCTGATTGTAAGGACTTCATAATTCTTTTTTGAGTAAATTACATATTTGATCCCTGTGGTTTACACTTAATTGCACTATTGGTCCCTATTTTAAAATAATTATGGACTTGGTCCCTACGGTTTACATTAGATTGCACTATTGGTTCCCTAACCCTAACTCCATGTAAAATCAATGTGTTAGGCATAGGGACCAACAGTGTAATATAGTGAAAACTACAGGGACCAACAGTGTAATATAGTGAAAACCACAGGGACCAACAGTGTAATATAGTGTAAACCACAGGGACTAACAATGCAATATAATGTAAACCATAGGGACTAAATCCGTAATTATTTTAAAATAGGGACCAATAGTGCAATTAAGTGTAAACCACAGGGACCAAATATGTAATTTACTCTTCTTTTTTTCACAAAGTAATCATTTTAAATTTTTAATATACATCTATTATTCATTCATAACTATTTTTACCTTTTTATGTAATTATTTTTTTACATTTTTATGTTGGTCTTGACTTTTTATTTGTTAAAACCTTAATCATTCATAACTATTTTTCATACTTTTGGTGTTGATCTCAACTTTTTATTTGTTAAAACATTAAAGGGCATGTTTTCACGGTTATTATAATGTCTAAAGCTCTTATTTGAAAATTTAAAAGAATGAAAAACTGACTAGAATTATTTGAAAATTTAAAAGAATGAAAAACTGATTAGAATATATTATATTCTAGTAACCGATCATTTGAATATGCTTGAAGAATTATTTGTGAACCTAAAAGGGATAAGAACTAATTCACATCCTTGATAGAAAAAAAAAATGGATTGTTGAGATGGAGTCAGTTATTGTGTACTTTGATGTTCTTTCTTTTTTAAAATATAACCATTTCTATCTTAATCGTTCATTTTTTTAATCAATGGTGTGGATTGATTTATACGGGTTATACCTTTTTTAGATTTACAAATGATTTTCGCTCTTTCTCTCTCTATATATATTTCAAGTAATTTATAACTGATTTGTGGGTGTGTACATGACATGTATGTGTATAAAAATTATAAAATAATTTCAATTACTTTTGTCCAGATAATTGGTTGTGAGAGTGTTTGTTTATCTTTTATGGTTTTTTCTAGGACTATACCCAAGTATGTGATACATATCTGTTGGTTTAATTTATCTTTGTGTGATTTTTGAACCTTGGTTATAGGCCATCCTCAGCCCAATCGGCAACACATCGGTGCCGGCACTTTGCCGCCGGTAACACCGGCGAGGCTCCATCGATTTGGTGTCGGTAAGGGG
>LUCG01270208.1:0-10227 GCA_001633085.1 Carthamus tinctorius | reverse complement strand
GACACAAGATGAGTAGATGACAATAAAAATACATTCGGAGTTGATAAATGTCTTTATTGTAACATCATGACGGCGGACTACAACAAATTGGAAAAATAAAGATGATGGGTTTATAAGGAAATCCAAAATGAATTTTGTGGTAAAGAAGTCATGGAAAATTAGGAAGATGGTCACTCCATTATAAGAGTAGAAGTTGATTGCTAAAGAGAGTCGGAAAACCATGATTTCGTACATATATCATGTCGTTTTTAGCATGAAAAGCTAACAACTTACCTTCCAACCCATGGACCCCTTGCCCATTTTCCCTGTGATATTGCCTCTTTGAGTTCCTCATATGAGTTCACATCCACAATGTTGCTGCAGATAAATCAGTGCTCATTAGCATTAACACCCTTCGGAAGGTGCATCTATAACATATTTCTTAGAAAATATCATTAACCAGCAATGCAAAACCAATCAGAAGAATTCGCCAAATTTTGCCAAATTTGGAGATAAAAGAGAACTAGAACACTAAATCTTAAGAAAAGAAATAATAGAAATGAATTTTGATAAATTCTTCCTTCCCACTTTTTTTGGTAAATTACTTCAGCTGATTCTTAAATGTTTTCAGTCCCTTTTTCTCACAAAGTTGGTAAAAGAAATAAGCCCAAAAAATTTCTTCCAGCCCACCCCCACCCCCCCTTTTTCTCAAACTATCAAAAACAATGGGGTATTTAAGGGTGCGTTTGGTTGTGAAAAATTTTCCAAGAAAATTGTCCAAGGAAAATGAAAATTTAGAAATCGTGTTTGGTTCATTCAGTTTTCAAAAGTTCTCTAAGAAAATAAAATTTTCTATTTTCTAAATTCTATGTAAATTAGAAAACTGATTTTAGTAGTTTTTCCAAATTTTTCTAAATCCGTTTTCTAATTTTCTAAAATGAAAATGAAAACTCCACCATTTCAACCAAACGTGTTTTCTAAAATTTTCATAGAAAATTGAAAATGAAAACTCGCCTCCATTTTCTGAAAACGTTTTCTAGGAAAACGAAAACTATTTTCCACATCCCAACGCCCCCTAAATCTTTGACAATCCATTTTCCTCACACTAATAACAAGGTTGTTAGGATTGAACAGCATACCTATCTCGAAAAGACTTAGCCTTATCCAAAAGGGATAATTGGATCTCATCCAGCTTTTGTTTGACATAAGGTACAAGAACGGAAGGTTCCATAGATATTCCAAAAACCTTCCCTGGTTTTCCAGGAATATCTCTTCTAGATATGACAACACTTCTACTTGAAACATCACGAGGACCAATTTCAATTCTTAGAGGCACGCCCTGTGGGAGAGAAGAAAACTGAAGTTACCATTTACAAGTATCAAGTAACTTGAATCAGTAAAATTGCTAAAATTCTAAAAAAAAAACAGTTCCTTCATTTGAAGAAACATTACACCAGTATTGATGCACCAATGCCAATTCCTTTCAAAATATAACTGTTTGAGATTCACTTGCATACAGTAGCATATACGGAAAATTATGACTCTATATTTTAAGAGCAGCCATATATCACTACTTGGATTACGCCATCTTGCCATGGATCATGTGTGAGAAAAAAAAGAGTAAATTCACAGCTTAGAGATGAGAAATAAGCATAGAAAAAATAGATACTTTTTTGGGACTAGGCAGAACCACAGGGAATATGGAGATGACATGGTCTCAACAAATTACGTTAAAACTCACATTTAATATCTCACCTTCATTTCCCAGAAATTAAATTTCCATCCTGGCGTTCTTTGATCAGATTCATCTAGCTTTACTTTAATCCCAGCAGTATGAAGAACATCTTTGATAGATGATGCAGCATCAAGAACTTCATTCTTTTCATTAGCCTTCTTCCAAATTGGTACAATTACCACCTTGAAATCATGAAACAGACTTTCAACATGCCATTACTCAGACAGTTAATTGATCATAAAGAAAAGAGAGAATTTTAATGCATGTTAAATTTGAAAAAAGTTCATTCAAAAGAGCAATGTCCCTTCCAATGAATTGAATATACGAGCAGAGCATTTCTATTCACAAGAAAACAAAATCATGCAGAGTGCAGGAACAAAATCCTAAAGCAAGAGAAATAAATTTGATTCAACCTGAGGCCAGATGACCAGCAGAGGGAATTCCACACAAAAAAAGCTAAAAGCATATCTGAAATAAGTCTGTTAAGTACATCAGGCTGAAGAATGATACCTGTATAGAAGCCAACCTTGGGGGAAGCATTAATCCAGCATCATCTCCATGAGTCATAATGATACCACCAACAAATCGGGTGCTTATAGCCCAGGAAGTTTGACATACATGCTGCCTTTGGCCATTTTCATCAGCAAACTGTACAGACGGTGTTTTAAGTTTTGGGGTCAATAGTTGTCGCAGTAGTAATAGTGCTTGGTTCTTAAAAGATATTCAATTCTGCAGCAGTCTATTCCCAAGCTAAATCCACTGCATTGTATTAAAAATACCAATTTAAGTAGAAAAAACCCTCTTTCATTTTTTTCCTACATTACAACGTTAAACACCAAATTAAAGCAATGACGTGCATAAGATTTGAAAGAAACCTGCGTTCCAAAAGCACGAGAAAAGTTCTGCCCTAGATTGTGGCTGGTTCCCGCCTGCAAGGCCTTGCGATCACCCATCATAGCTTCAATCGTATAAGTTCTATCTGCTCCAGCAAATGTCTCTACCCTTGATTTTCGACCTGGAATAACAGGAATTGCAGCTTCTTCATAAGAAAACTTTGTGTAGACATCAATCATCTGCATTGCCTGCAATTTGAGCAGCAGCAACCTGTTAGAGAGAACAAAAAAGTAGTTTCTCGAAAACCATCGACAGACTTTTACACGAAATAGATACAAACCTCCCTTTCTGCTTCCTCAGGAGTGGCATGGGCAGTATGCCCTTCCTGCCATAGAAATTCGAGAGTCCTAATAAAAGGTTTGGTGCGCATCTCCCATCTTGTGACATTTGCCCACTAGTAATAATCAAGGAAATGAATAAATAATAAATTCCATGAAAAAAGCGTCATAATGAATAATCCCCCAAAAGAGGTTGACAATAGAAGGCTTAAAGTTAAACCAAACCTGGTTGATCATAAGAGGAAGATCACGATAACTATGAATCCACTGGGTAAACATGTGGTTCACAATGGTTTCACTGGTAGGTCGAACCTGCAAGAGCCTCATGAATTGCAAGAATCAAAGTCATACTCAAGTCTCAACCCTCCCAACTAAAATCAACATTTAACAGAATCCATTTCTATTTTCTAGTTAGAAACACGAATCCAGAAAAATACAAAAAGAATATTGAATCAAAGTAAGTGTATACTAGCAATTATAGAGCAACCAGAATCAGTACCACAAGTTTTTCTTCAAGTTCTTTCCCTCCTCCAACAGTAACAAGAGCCAATTCTGGACTAAAACCCTCAACATGGCTTGCTTCTTTCTCTATAAATGAATACGGTATAAACTGCAGCCAACAATCACAAACTTCCGCTTAACTAAATCCAATAACAAAAGTAACATGGCCTAGTTCACCACATTCAACAATCAATAAAGGGCAACAACTTAACACGTACCTGTGGAAAATACATGTTACTGTGTCCGGTCTCCTTGAATTTAACATTCAAGTAATCCTGCCAAATGAAAATTGACATTTTAAGATCTCTCCAGATGATCAACAGGGGATACAGATTTGCTTCTAACTGCATGCTTTTGTTGTATTGTATATATAGTCTTCATGGTAAGATTTAAAAGCGAGCTTTGTCCCACATAGAAAAATTGATTGAATCTTGCTTGTNGTGTGTGTAAGAACTTTAGGCATATCACTTGTCCCACATCGGAAAAGTGATTAACTCTTCCTTAGTTTATATACTTTAAACAAATTGTAAAGTTGTTTAGGAGATCAAGTGAACTAAGAAGGATTTGGCCTTGTTGTGTGAATTTTACACATATTTAACAGTCAAAATATAGCACTAGCACATGTGCGATTTCCAGAAAATCAGAATTTTTGTATGTTGGAAACAGTGTGTGGCGCTAGTTTCCTTCCGACTTAAACTAGCAACAAAACTCGCATGGGTTTCTGGAAATAGGCTTACGAGACAAGGTCCACCTTGAGTTTCTGGGTGACTTAACTAGCGACAAAACTCATGATAGCCACTGTTTGGCGACTTCCTGACCATTTTTGACAGGTTTTTTCTGTTTTTCAGATTTGGATAACATTAAATATTAGTTAATCTTACCACAATCAGTTGCATACACAAACCTATATTATATATATATATGTGTGTGTGTGTGTGTGTGTGTGTGTAATGATTCCAATGTTTCTAAGCTTTCTAATCCTCTCTCTTTCTCTTTATGAAAATCAGCAGAAATGTTCTTGAAGAATATGATAAGTTGTTGAACACATCCTTATGATTAGCTAATCCTAGGTGTATTAGCCTATAACCCAAACAACCTTGATTTTGGGGCTAAGAATATCCTATCAACAGTGATATTGCTGCAAGTATTTCTTCTCCTATCATCCTATTTTCTAACAGATTTTCCAATCATTACTAAAGTCTACACTGTGGCACATTTGACTATGGCATATTTGACTATGTTTTAGATAGAGGACTCAGTATGTGATCATATGTCTCAAGCCACAAATTGATGCATTTAAACTATACAAAAGCCTACAAATGAAACATATTAGAGATAAATTATTGGAATAACGAACTTCAATTTCGAACTGAAAGGTACGAAATCGGAAGCAGACAAATGGACCGTAATACGAACAAAAGACCTACCTGAATAGCTTCCCAAATTGCATAACCGTACGGTCGAATAACCATCGTACCACGAACAGGTCCGTAATCGGCGAGCTCAGCCATGGAAATGACATCGAGGTACCAGGCATTGAAATCCTGAGAACGAGGCGTTATGCCTTGCTCCTGAACCGGCAGCTTCTGGTTCTTCGATTCCGCCGGAGCAGCCTCCGTGGCCGGAGTACTACTCTGTGCGAAAACTCTGGTAGTAGCAGTGAACCTCCGAACATGGAGGTGCTTGCTACGGCGGAGGAACGACGGAGAACGGGAAGACGAGATGGCGAAAATGGAGGTAAGAGAAGGAAGCCGCAGAGCCCCCATTTCTTCTGAGTCCTTGAGAAATCGGAAAGGATGAGGGTTTGACTCAGCGGATTTTTGCAACTGTAAATAGTTTCATTTATGCCCCCCCAAATTACGAATAATGATCATTTATATCTCACACTTTGAATAAGTTTTATGAACGCCCCCTCGTATTTCAACTCATTTTATACGCTTTCAATCATTCCAACTTCAAAGAAGGCTGAGATGGGCCAGCCCATTCGTGAGATCCGTTTTGGATGGATCCAACCCGGTTAGAGCATCCAAAAGTCCAAAAGGATTGATAAAATAGAAAATTTTGAGTTTTTTTTTTAAAAGGCAAATCGATCCATCCGTATATCATTAGAGATTAGATATAGAGGTGGTCAAATGGGTACGGCCCGATTAGATAATTGGTAATCGATCCGACTTGTACCCGAGGTATCGGTTAAGAGACCGAAATTTATAACCGATTAAGCATTTGAAGGAATTTGAGGGTCCGACCCGCTCCGTACCCTATTATGTAACCGGTTAAGGCCCCGATCAGAAATTTTCAAAAAAAAAAAAAACTAGTCATTAGCTAGTCGTTTTTTTGCCTTCTAAAACCCCAAAAACACTATAAACAAGTTGTGTGGTATATGAGATTAGATACCAAGTTACAAAAGATTTAAAAAAACCCGTAAAAAACGCAAATAATTCCCGCTATGTTTGTGATTTCGACTCATATTCATTTCTCAAAAGCTCACAAGTCCTAGTCTTTCAAGTCTCATCTATTTCTATTTCTATATAATTGATGTATTTTTTATAATTGATTAAATTAATTCGAAAGTATAATAAAACGTATTTTCAAAGTGTATTTGAGTGTCCCAAATTCATTTATAATGTCAATTAATTGATGTAATTAATCCTAGTTTAAATTATTTATTTAAAAAAATAGCCTTGACCGGTTTTGGACCCGGCCTGTAACCGAACTAGGGCCGGTTATCCTTGACCGGTTATTTTTAACGTAACCTAGTTATCCCTTTTAAACCGCCCAACCGTGATCGGCTAATACCGGTTACATCTTAACTGATTAAACCGTTTACCGTTTCGGCCCAAATCCGACTTTGGTTAATTTGGGCTTGGTCCAACCAAGAACTAATTAGGATCGCTTATGGCCCGACAATTCGAGATCGAGTTAAATTTTACAAAATTTTAAGGCCCGTTCCAAAATGGGTTGCAAGACTTAACATGTATAGAACCATTTTCTAAATTTTTGTAAGTTTTAATTAGTTACAATAAAACTTTTTATGATTTTGATTTTAAGATTTCCATGGTTGTTTTTCAAAGTTTTTAAGTAAATGCATTCCATGTCAATTCCATATTTCAAAAATCATAGTTGAAAAATATTAGTAGAGTTTGTTTTGTGTAAAAGTATTACAAAAAATTTTGATTTATTTTATCATAATCTTGAAGGTATGTGCAATGGTTTGATTTAGGTGTCTTACAATGTGTTTATAAAGTTTTATATGCATTTGTTTAATATTGTTATGAATTGACCGCTTGGAATGAGAATGAACGATTATTTAGAGCATCTTCGACAGATTCTTTAAAATGGAGAATATAAGGATTTTAAGTTAATATTTGTTTTAGTCGTTTTCTTAAAACTATCTCTAAAATGGAGAAATTAAAAGAGAAAAAAGGTTTTTCTCTAGATAAGAACCCCAAAATTGATTAACAAGTGATATAACCAATAGAAAACATTGAAAATAAAAAATTGGAGAGATATATAAATTTTTAATAGACGAATAAAATATTTTAATATTAAAATCAATGTTGAAGTATTCAAACTAGGAAACTTTGGAAATTTTCACTTTAAGGTATCCATTTTGAATAACTCTTAATTAACCTGTTGAAGATGCTCTTACAATCTTACAAACTCATGCTATCAAACATATCCTTATTTTTTTGTAAATACAATACATTAGTTTTTTTTTAGATGGGTATCTGAGGCTTTTTCCCCGACTAATCCCAGCAAAGTTCACCGACAGCTAAAGCATGTTGCCCTGAGTTAATCCCCAGTGGCCACAATCTGGAAGCGTATGGATTAGAACATGGGGTAGAAGAGTTAACTAGCCACTTCCCTCACATACCTTAACCAGTACGCCACAGCCTTATGGTTCAATACATTAGTTTTTACAATTCATAAAACAATACTATTAAGACATGATAAGGTTGATCTATGACATTGAATGCAATTAATGGTCATTGGGTGTACAAAATAAATGTAAATCACTTATATCAAATATAAATAAATAAACAAGAGTTTGTTGTGAAACCATAATTAATTAAAAAAGAAAAAGCAATGCACAAATACTAGTGTAAATCGTTTTCTAAAACATCTATTGTAAAGAAAATCAAATCCTTTTCTAAACCGTCTTTGTTTTCTAGGAGATTTAAGTCTGAACTCTTGTTTTACTTCTGATCAATATAAGGTGGTGTTAAAGTTTAAAATCTAAATCAATAAGACTGCTTGTTTTTGTAACATTTGAATTCATTGCAAGTTGTTTTCGAAATCAACTGGATTTGATCTCGATTTGCATCGAGATCGATTTCGAGATCATATGAACATAAAGGCTGCATTTGAAAGAAAAGAGACGATATATGAACTTGAACGACGATTAAGATGCATTTAAGAAACTACGTTACCGCTTAATCTTTAAGATGTATTTAAGAGTTAAGAGGGTCTGAAATCTTTAAAAAAGCGATATGAATGTAAAAAGGTCTAACATTATTAGCCTTAAGAGAAAGTCTCATACAAATATCGTTTAGTACCTCTTGTATAAGTGTTAGCTTTATTTGTATGTTTTAATTTGATTTTACTTTGTTAAACACGATCATTTAGCTAAATTAAACTTTTTGGGGGTTGAGTTAGGTTGAGATTTTTTAAACCACAAACACTAGGTTGAGTTGTTCATATTCATTCGACCTCATCAACCCAATCCATGTGCATCCTTAATCTTAGACTTAAAAAAATCAATACCCGAATTCCTACATACAACTGTTATAAAAACTATGCATTAGGATTTAGATCGTGGTGTTCCACAGACTAAACGTGGCATTAGAAACAAAGCTTTGAGTCATGACTCACTACGACAGCTATTTTAACATTGGTCAAGACTGTTGTAAAGCTTCATGTAACAGATGCAACAAAACTAGTACAATTGGTCAAAATATGGCGGAGACGAGAACCACAAGTATTATATTTTTAATTTTTTACTGATGAAAAACTTACTAACAATTCAAATAACATAACACAGCAACTCTGTAACCCTTATCATTTCATAAAATTGGTCCATGGCATAATGTCTATTGCCTACACATTAATATGGATATAACTATATCCATCCCTATGATATAATGATGCATTAATTTACTGGTACCTATTTTATTTATTGAGTATCCAATTATGAATCTTTTGTGTCCAAAATACAGATGACATCATCTTTTAATCCATTACTTTTAAGGTGAAATTGATTGAAATCCATTTTTAGTAACATTTTAAAGTAAATTCATAAATTAGTTATTGTTTAGTTAAATGCATAAATCTTTAGAAAAATTGATTAGAAACAAAAATGACTCTTTTATTATTCCTATAAGTCTGTCATTTAATTTTGTTGTTGTTCTAATTTGTAATATTTTTAATATGACATGAAATTTCAAATTTTATTTTTTGCTTGTCACTCATTTGAACGTTTTATAGTTTACTATGAGTACAAGATATGTAACAGGGTTTTCAAAAAAAGTGGGATGGCCCTGTTTTTACGCAAATTCCCATTTATCCTTTTATTTTTATTAGAAAAATACAATTATGCAAAATGCATAAAACATTTGTGTAAAGAACGATTATTTGAGAACTGACTAGAAAATATGGCGAAAAAGGTGAATAGCGGTGGATAAATTGATAACATGGTTTAAAGCTAAAAGTGAATGAACTTATATTCGTTTTGTTGCATCATTTTCTTCCAAACTTCTAGTTCTTGTTCATTCACCTTGCAACAACTTTACTTTGTATGATATGTTGGCATGAGTGAAAAATGAAAATGAAACCATTATAAACAACAATACTAGATGACTACATAGTAGAATGGAATACGGGAAGATAGACTAAAATAAATAATGAGCGTTGAATATTACTGTAAGTAAATACATATAGATATCTTATTTTGTGTATTAACTTCATACATATAACGGTTAAATTGTAATATTAGCTATAAAAACACTTATTCATAACACATATCAAATAGTTCGGTTTTGCCGGTCTCGGCTCAAATATTTTTCAGTTTTTCGGTTCTTTTGAACACCTCACGACTCAGTACGACAACTTTTTTTACTACATTGGTCGAGACTGTTGTAAACACTAGTAATAGATGCAGCATTAAAACCTGTACAATTGCCCAAAATAATGTGACATGAATTTGCTTACATTTTTAGTTTTAACCGATAGAAAATTTACTAAGAATTCAAAATACACAAAATTTACTAAGAATTCAAAATACACAACAACTCTACTGATCATTTCATGAAATTGGTCCATGGCATAACCTCTATTGCCTTCACATTGGTATGGATATAACTATATCCATCCCCATGAAATAATGATGCATTAATTCCTGCTACCTTCTGATTTTTATTTATTGAGTATCAAAGTACTAACCTTTTGAGTCTAGCATATTACATGTGACATCATCTTATCCATTATTTTATGAGAAAATTGACTTAAGGGTTATTTCATATTTGATTGGTTTTCTATTAAGTATTGTATTACTTAAATTGTCTGTATGAATTAATATATTTTTACAGACCGGTAACGTTTTTGTTGGGAAGAGCTTTTATCATATATGAAAGATAAGTGTTTTTAACTGTGAATGACAGATTTAGACAAACTTGACTTTCTGCATAAAATTTCTCCTTAAAACTTACTAAATAAGGCACTTTAGATACCATTAGGCTATGCGTAACGGGACCCTAGGTTGAGCGGGTTTGAACCCGTCGGGCTGGCGGGCTGCCGGTACGTCGGCAGTGGGTGTCGGCAGTGGGTTCATTGGGTTGGGAGCTC
>LUCG01270120.1:0-23116 GCA_001633085.1 Carthamus tinctorius | reverse complement strand
AAAACCCTTCATCTTATGTAACGTCATCCTCCTACTCTTATTAAAGGAGAAACCATACTCTCTTATGTAAAGTCACCCTCTTGCTTGGTGATATTTCCGAAATCAGATTTTCAGTTATGTAACGTCAGTTGCAACAAAAAGATGACATCAAGTCAAACCTTGAGCGTAAAAATCAAAACAACTATATGTTGGCTTATGGTTTTTCAACTTCTAGCTTCTACATTTCAGGTTTTTTACGCTTCTATGTTCCTCTTCTAAAGAATGCCGGGATTGTAGTAGCCATCATCGAACAACCTACACTTGAGAGGTAAAAATCTACATAATCTACATTTTTTCTGCAAAGCGATTGTCTGGTTGGTTTATTTAGTTTCGTTTCTTTCCATTTTGCTTTTCCGTTTGATATGTTTTAAACGACTTTTACAGGTTGGCCCCAAACTCTTAAAGTCATAAAAAATCAATGACTAATATTGGAATATGAAGATATAGCCATACGTGTACATAGTTGGTTTTGAGGCATCATTTATCTCAAACTACATTCCGAAAAATTGTTTGTATAAAGCATTATTGCTGTGTAGATTATGTGGATCTGTTTTTTGATGGTTTTTATAGTTTTAGTGTTTGTTTTATCTCAAGCATGAATACATAGTACTACAAACTTCTAAAATACCTCTCAGTTCAATATATTGCATTTTGAAATTTCTATTGTATATATTTGTTACTATCTCAAAATATAGAATTGGCTAGAAAACTCTATTTTTATAAGGTTTCTATTTGATAATTCATAGATGTAAGTAAGTACATCCCATTTAGGGGCTTGACATTTTTCATAATAAAACGTCAAAATGGTTTTTGTAGAAAAACTCCATAGCTCTGGTTTGTAATAAGTTGGGAAAAAAAATTACTTATACGTTTTCATTTATCTTATGTGTTGTTTATTTATAATTTTTTTAAGAATAATAGTTTTATTTAATAAAAAGATGATAGTCCATTTGTAAAGGGTGTTAAAAATCATTAATATTTTCGTCAATGTATTTGTAGCTTATTTTGTTAGTTTAACCATCAATATAGACTATATAGTTAAAAACTTTTAGCTTATTTTACTATTAATTTTTATTTGCACACCTAATAATACAATATTATTAGTTTTTAGTTTTTTCAGTCTATGTATCCCATTAATAGATTAGATATATTTCATTATTATTTTAATTATTATAAATCAATATATACCTTATTAACTAACTTAATCTTTCAGATTTTTATATTAACTATTATTAATTGATATATACATATATGAAATACTTATGATAATTTAATGTATTTAAATATATGTGATAAAAAATTAATGAGAAACTTAAATTGTTGATACTATATTTTGAGAGAGTTTAAAATATTATTTACTATTTTCTTCAAAAATAATTTCAAAATAACATCACATTTAGTGTATGTACCGTTCATTTTCAAAATTTAACACGTTAATTACTAAATATATATATATATATTTAATTTTTTTAATTACCTAACAATCAATATAAATAAGTTTATATTGTCTTTTCTTAGTTTCACATTTAGTGTTTATTTACCATTATTTTTTATTTATAAAATAATCTGTATACTTAAAAATTATTTTTATTACCTTTAGTTTTTATTTATTTCACATGAGCCTATTTATTTGATGTATATTAGTTAGTTTTTTTTTTTGAAAAGCAGTATATTAGTTAGTTTAACAAGTAATATAATTTTCATTAAGATCAACCGATACATTATCATCAATATACTATTGTAAAAATGGATAAAAAAATGGAGTTGACATTTTAAGAACGAGATGATTGTTTTATCATTTATCCAGTATTTTGTTTTTTTTTTAGTTTTATATATTTCATTAAACAATTAAATATTAATTGCACTATTTTTATAATTATTATAAATTAATATACATCATTAATTAACGTAACCTTTCTGTTGGCCCAGTTTGGCAAGATTCGAAGATAGAGAGGAAGAAATCAAATGAAAAAGATGGTGTAAGTATTATTGAGAAAGCTTTCAAAGCATTACACACACTTACACACATTGATTTCTCTAAATGACTCTCATGAGAATGATTCTCACCCTCTAACTCTAGCCAAGACTCCTTTAAATAGGTGTCCATATTACAATTGAGCCCAAGCCCATTTACCATTAAGCCCAAATAAGTGTAAAACAAACTAATACAATCTAGGCTAAATGACTTTATAAAACTTTCACTGGTTAGGACAATTTGGTCCTAACACTTTCATATTTTTCTTTTTTATTATTATTCAATATATACAAATAAAATTTTTATGACAATTTAATACATTTAAATGTACATGATAAAAAATTAATGAGAATATTAATCATATTTATATATATTTGTTTATCTCACTTTGATTTATGTTAAATCTAAAGTCAAACACATTAATTTTCTAATTATTGTTTTCTTTGTTATGATTAATAACTGAAAATTTTCATATTAAAGGTTTTGATTGACAACAATTGAATATATAGTGCCTCAAAACTTTAATGTTTGTTCGTTAGTTTAAAATTTAATTTGGTGATAATAGGTCTTTTGGGCTAATGCATGAGGTATGTTTAGGAGTAGGCTAAGAATTTAATGCAAGTAGTGCGTTTGTTCTAAAAAAAATCGTCGATAAAAAGCAATGTTAGGCTCAATTGATGATATATAAGTCGGCTAATAAAAATTTGTGATTTTACATGTAGATGACTGGATTTAAAAAATAAAATGGTATATGTTTAGAGAATTTCCAGTCAAACTATGTTTTTGAAATACATGTATTCCACTTGAGGATGCTTATTTTTATTTTGTAGTTCTTTTTTTTGTTTGAAAAGAATTATATCCTATAAGATTTCTCATCGAAACATTACTTTGTCTAATAAAAGTAATAAAAGAATTTACCAATTTTTTAATAAGATTATAATGGATGGTATAAAAAAGTTGTGTTTATTTATATTCTTTCAACAAACAAAGTTTATATTATGATCAAGTATCTATCCATGAACAAGGGATGTTAGTGATTTAAACAAAAAAAATAGATTTTACATTTAAAAATTTAATCACTAAAATCACTTTATATAAAATTATTTTAGTACATTTGTTCTTTTTTTTATATTATACACTAGCCTGGGGGCCGTGCTGAGCAAGGGCCATGACGGGTTGCTAGGTTGTACGAAAAATGAAGGTAGATTGTTATAATTTGATGTATTATTCAAAGTACGAGGTCGTAAGGTTTTCAAATACTTTGGGGGTCAAAAAGACTCAATCCGGACATGACCGTTTAACTGATCCTGTTGAAATCTTCAACGGGCTGATATGTTATAAACAGGTTGGCAAGTCATAAACGGGTTGTCAGGTCAAATACAATCTACTTCAAAACTTTAAATACAACCAAAATAAAATTCACTTTGCTGCTTTTAAGGAGCTAAATTGAAATTGAAAAGTTAATACTAAAAAGTCACAATAAAAAATATAAAAAGATAAACGGGCTGACTCGTAAACTCATATACCAACCCACACATGACCGGCGAAATAAACGGGTTGGCGGCTTAGAAAACTCAGCCCCAAGCCGTTTATCTTCGTGTCGGGTTTGTGTTGTATTTAGTGTCGTGTGAAAAGTTCGAATACCATATGTGGGGAAGGTACTTAAGACCATATATCATGCTACAAAAATACTAAGTTGATCAAATCCTAGGTAAAGAAATAGAAAAAATGATGCATACCACACTTCCTGCGATGGGAAAAATTCTCATGAACGCCAACTCTACAAAAAATACAAATGGTTTGGAACTTGGATGAGAAATAAAGAAGATTCAAGTGATTGAATAAGCATCGTAATACAACATATGAAATGTTTACTTAAACACTTACCCGATTAGCGTTTACCGGTAAAAGTGAACACAATCAATTCCATTTTAACCAGAAAGTTCTATGCTTCTATGCATAACCAAATATGGACGATTTCAAAACTTAATTAGTACATTGAACTCCATATTAGGATCCGTTAGCAACCAACATATTTGATATCAATTTTAAGAGGCTGCTTCAATTGCTAATAAGAATTTTCATGCTACAAAGGATATAAAAATTACCGAGTTTTTAGACCTCGAATATGTTCCTCTTTTCAAATTTAGACAACAAAAGCTCCGTTCTCCTCGTCGATTGCAGAAACCAGACTCCTATTAAAGAAATCAATGGAGACAAAAGCAATTAGGGGAAAGAGTGCCCGTAGCCGTCTTTGCAATCAAAAAACTGAAAGAGGAAAAATTGATGATGGCCATGACAAGATATTTAACTTGTTTTCCAAAATTCATGACATTATACATCTTTAACAGTAAAGAAATTGACCTAGATTGAAAATTTGGTTATTTTCAAAAATTGGTTATTTTCAAACATTTTCCCAAATATGTTTGGATCTTTAGCATATTTAGAGTATGAAAGATAGATTTCTCTCTTCGCACCTTACATAAGTAATAGAAATTAGGTTAAGTGAGGAAATAAAGAAAACATAGGTCAAGAAGCGGGCTTAGCAATAATGATAACAAATGCAATCAACAAGCTATTCCATCAGCCTTTTTTTAAAGAAAATAAGTAGCATTCGCAGACAAGATTATTAAAAAAGAACGTTACAACACATACCAAAATGTTCCACCCTTCATATTGTTCTCCAATCCTTTGTAACAAATTGCCACGGTGCACAAGTCCAAGATCTATTGTTGTCTTCAATCAGTCAGTTAAAACAATAACGAGGAAATTCAAATGAAAAATGATACAATTTTTTGTATATGAATATTCATTTTCAACTCAGATATCTTTCCAGATACCTAGAAAAGTAGAAAGTGAAACTTCCATCGATCAGTATCAAGACAGAGGTCCAAACACATTGAGAAAATGGCCGGGAATTATAATAAGTAAACACGCTTGTGTTTCATCTAAAGCAGTTGTTGAAGAAATATCTTTAGCACAATGGAAGACTTGATTCTTGACCTATCACAATACATGTTTATCTGCAATTTCTTTCTGCAGAAATATTAAGCACTAAGCAACACTTGTTATAGAATAATTAATTGTTTTATGAAAGACCAGCTGTAAATTCTACAATCGTCTGCTAAGTGAAGGTTGTAACCATCTCCAGTACCACCTTCTAAGGCATCTACTCAGCTTCGATGATGTTTTAAATTTTAATAACACTAAGTATTAGGCCTAGATTAATTTTTAAAGTGGATCACGATGCCTTGTATTGGCATCTGAACCAATCTTACCTATATCTGAATCCTGTGGGAACAACCTTCATCGTATCAGCGGATACAAGTAAAATAAAGTCGCATCGTATTCATTTCGGATTTTGGCACAATGAAAAGAATCTCTACTCTTCTGTGTGGAGGTTAGTCTGTGTACATCTGACCCCTCCCAAACCCACCTTCGGGAGGGATGGGTTTATTTGGTTTAGTTTGGTTTGGTTTTTATATGGTGAATGGTATAAACACTTCCTGGGAAATGGAAAAGATAAACTTTTTCATAGTCAACAAAATATCGTATGGCATCATGCAACAGCCTCAAATAGCTCTAACCAGGGTTACGATAATTTTAGTACCCTATATTACTATATATGCATGTGTGAAAACATGAGCATCTAGTATCCTTATGAATTGCCTACTCTTTTATGACTCCTCGATATGAACTATGTTACTTAGGTCCTCAGAACAATAGAAGCTTATGTTAATTCTCCTTAACAAGGTGGCCATAGATAGCAAAATCAGGTTGCCTTCTAGTCTACAGAGGGGATTTCATAGCCTGCAAGGTTCTGCATTCAGTTAGCAGAGAAGGCTACTTGCTACATCTAGTCAACTGAATGCAACTTCCAACTTTGCAAGAAAAGCCTCATTCAATATTCTGTCCAACCACAGGTCCACCTAAGCATCCTCATTTATGCAACATTCAATTTCCTCTCAACTCTCAAGCAACAAGTGCCCTCCAGTTCATCATCAATCATCAATAAAAGAATGTTATTTTTGCTTCTTGTACTTCCTTGCCAACTTGTAGAGCACATACTTGTTATCCATAAGAAGTCAATCCCACTCGATAAAGAGATCAGGGTCAAGGTTGTAGCCCAAAGTTTGGCATATGCGGCTATGCCGAGATCAAAACTCTTGCGGAGACACAATTGCTAATGAAATAATACTCTCTTCATCTCAAAGTAAATGTCCACAATGAAAAAGGCACACAACTTTAAGAATGTGCAATTATTACACTTTTTAATCAACTAAATGACAGTTTTACCTGTAATAGCATAGATAAATTTTCCCCATCTCAAGATTAAGAGTAGAATGAAAAGTAGAAAGGCACTTACTTTTGAAAATAGACACTTGTTTTAGAATACACTAAAATAGAAATGCCGACACATATTTTGGGACTGACGGAGTAATACAATTCTAGGGGTCAAAGCGCTCATAATCATTTTAATATAAGGAAAGCAACCAGAGTAATAGAGTGTTACAGGTAGAATTCAAGGTGGGAGTGTTGTAACCCACTAATACATATGACAATAATAACTCTAACTAAACGGGTCATTGCATACCTCAGTTATTATTTGTTCTTGTTTGCTAAGATTGTCTGCAAAAGGGTAACGATTTGCTCCAAAAGTTTCACATATTTTGAGAACTTTGCTTTTTGCTCTTTCTCCAGAAAAGAAAACCAGAAATACATTCTTCAAAACTTGTACATTGGTAGCCACACTTTAAATGCATGTACAAATGGACTTCATCAATAATTTTTTATGCAATGAAATCAAAGCACGCTAGCATGATGGTTATTTGAGTGTACCTACCCACAATGAATCAACAAAGTGATCAGAAATTAGGGAAGAAATAAGCTAAATCACAATCTACAGTAGTCCCAGTTACTATGAGATCACTAATTCACCAATCATCCCCCTTTCATCAACTACAAATGGATCCTTTCTACAGCCAAATTCCAATTCGTAAAAAGCATTTGATCGGTTTAGAAACATCCATTTTATTTGGGTCTGCATCTAACACTTTTCTAAAAATAATGTCTCGCTTCATGCCCAACATATATGTGTATCCACATTAGGTTTAGTAATCTCAAACATAATGGTATAATTCAATTTCATGGTGATGTCCTAGTCAAACTTTATTGCCATAATAGAAAATTCATGCTTTCTGCTAAGTCCCATTCTCTACAAGTTCAATTCAGGATACAAGCAAACATGATTACTGGTCAGCACCCAGCCTAAACTAATCATTAGTTCGGTAATACCCACATAAGATCTGAAAAAAGTATATACTGACAAAAAAAAAAGTAACACCTAACAAGCACCACCACCGCCAACAAGAAAAAAATAACTAAACGTGAATCGGCCATTTCTTTTGCTTTTTCAGTGAACAAGATTATCGTAACTAAATATAAAGAATATTGATAGTGATACAATTCATGAGGTATGGACTTGGTTCGAAGTTGCAAGAAGTTAATCTTTCCTTAACCACGGGAAAAAACAAGCAATCTACAGGTAAAAGAAAAAAAAAACCATACCCCCTGGAAACCTTAGCCCCTTTTCATCAATCTTCTCGCTGGCAATAGTTGTTATCCGGCCATTGATCATCTGCTGCCGCTACCCTTTCGTCGCTACCTCTTGTTGTCGTTGGTCCACCATAGCTCCAACGTGGTTCGTCACCATCTTCTTGTGACTTCAATGACAACCGATAAGAAGAAAGGAGAAGTCGGTGAATGGGGAAAATAAAGCGAAAAGAAGGGACGCGTGTCTGATGGTAAAGACACCAGCTAGGTTGCGAGATGTAGAACACGCCCTGCTGCGTGAAAGCACCCGCACGAGCTCAAAGAGGGGGCTTAGAGAAGGTGCGAGTGGGAAAGTTGTAGAAGACGCGCCCTTGCGTGATATGATACGCGCTCTACAAAAGCAGGCCCTTTTCTTATTAGTNATATATATATATATATATATATATATATAATAAAAATGTAGGAAATGTTGACATTGAAAATAAGTATATAAGGGATAAGGTAGTAGCTTTAATATTTATTCAAATTTTGATCCAATAATAGATTGAATAACTATTGGTTATATGAAAAAATATTTCATGCAATAGTTAAACCTTTAATTTTTTTTGACTAATTTTATTTGAAAAATCTTGAATTACTTTAATAATATGCTAACAACCAATCAATATATTAAAAGAAAAAAACAAAGAAGATGACATGACGCAATAACGTTCAAGTATTGATCAAATGATGATTTCTTGATTGTCCCACATTAATGTGTAAACACCAATGTAGAAGTTGTTTTTATGTCCTACCTTATTGTCCCACATTAAGGTTTCCCCCTTAACTAATGTAGTAGCTTGAATGTTCATCTAAATTTGGATACATTTTTGGTTGAATACTAAGTTTTATTTATTTGAAAAAATATTTCATGCAGTTTTTAAACATTTTATTTTTTTCGTTTTATGTAACCAATATTATATGAAAGCATCTCGATTTTGTAACAATGGTTTTAGACAAATGTAACGAACGACAATTACAATCTACATATTACTACAAAGTACTTGCATTACTGCGCAACGCACGGTTGTGACACTAGTTATTCAAAATTCTGAATAACACACAACTATAAACCCCAAGCAATATATTCAGCATGGCCCAAGTTAAAGCCCAAGTATTCAAGGCCCAGATCCATTAAGGTGGCAAAAAATGGGTCTCGGGTAGTGTCCAAATTAGGGGTGAGCATGGTACCGGACAGGTACCGGTACCAATTTTTCCGAATCCCGAATTTGGTTCAAAGGCGGTACCGAACCAAGTAATCATATACGGTACCGGTATCGGTACCAGGTGCGGTACCGGGTATTCGGTACTCATCCCGAATTTCCCGAAAACTTCAATTCAATATCAACTTTTTTGAACAATAAAACTTTTTGATCCAAAACACTAAAATCATTTCCGTTCCAAAACATAAAACAAAATAAAAAGCATTCAAACCTTCAATTTGAATACACAATGATTGAACCTTCAATTTCAAACATTTGATTTCAGACCTAATGACAATCGACTTTCAATTTTGAATACATTGATAGGCGCTTAGAAGGAAAAGAATCAATAATACTGATTTTTTTTACCCCAACAAAATAGGAGAATATTATAATCTCTAAAAATAATTAATTAAAATTGACTTTTGGATTTTTGAGACGGTTCGGTACTGGTTCCGAGTACTAAGTCCCAAATATCGATTTCCCGAATCCCGAATTAGCTACTTTCTAAGTACCGAGTACCGAAACGAAATATATAATTGGTACAGGTACCGGTACGGTTTGGTATTTTCGGTCCCGACGCTCACCCCTAGTCCAAATCGGTCCTACCTAAACAGTGTGTGCCATAATAGGTCACGGGCCGGGTCGGACCCCGACCAAAATACTTCAACTCAGTTAAGTTTTACAAGGCCTACTTATGAGAATCGTCCTTGATCAGGACCCAAGCCGGTCCCACTTATTATTTTTTTTATTTTTTAAATGACTTTGATGATATATATTTTTTATAAGATTTTGGTCAATCAAATACACTAACAAATACGTTTTTATCATAATATGGTCAATTAAATACACTAAAAAGAATATGTTTTTGTTATAAAAAAATTGTTTAATCAAATATAATTTAAAATACATCTTTTGGTCATTCAAATACCCCCAAAGTATATTTTTTATTATAATACAATTTATAAAATACGTTTTGGTTTTCAACCAAATATATTTAAAATAACACTTAAAAATAAATTTAATTAAAAAATGGACCGGTCCTAAACCAGGTCTTGTTTTAGGTGGAATATCGTAACGGGGTTGTGACCGACGGTCTAAAACCAGTCCAAACGGTCCTGGGCCGGGCCGGCCTATTTCGCCATCTCGAAGTAACAATGACAAAGAAAAGAGAATAAATTATCCCTTTCGTCCTTGCATTTTTTTAGATTATAGTTTTTATCTTTGTAATTTACAATTCGTTATATATTTTTATTTTCTGTGTTTTTAATTTATAGTTTTTTTTATTTATCATCCTTCATACTTAAAGACAAGAGTTGATTATAGAAATGAAAATAACAATAAATTAAAATTATTGAAATGAAAAATACAATATTTCCACAAATTTTAACGAAACATAAGGACGAAAAACATGATCCATCATAGAAAAAATCTCAATCAATGAGTGTACCACCATTTTTCTAGCTCAAATATTTCCGACCAACCACTCTTTCCTCCTCTCACACCTCCTTACCCAAATAAATATCGTCAAATCTTTCGTTCTTTCTCTAATTCAAACCGATCGACAGATCTGTGTTACTATGCATCATTCTTCTGCGTTCCTAAGAAAAAAACCGTCGTTTTACACCACCTGTCGCACCCTCACCTCTCAATTCCATGGCAATGACCACGCCCGCTTGATCTCCGCAAAGTCTGACAACCAATCATCGCCTTCATCATTGCATTCATCCTCACCCTCGAGATTGAACGTTGGATGGAAGTCTAATTACAAGAAGGTTGAATCGCTTATTGAGTCACTAACGTCGACGGTTGTGGTAGTTGGATTGAGCCTCGGGATTTGTTACTTGAATTCTATATCCCAACCGAATTCGTACGTGGTGTATGCGGACTCGGACCGGTCCACGGAATTCGAGAAGAAACCTAAGTATATATTTGGAGGTACGAATAAATTATTCCCCCTATGTACATTGCAACAAAGTTGAGTTTGCGTAATATAAATAAGCGTCCTAATAAAGTGTTTCATAGGATCCAAGTTTATAGGACCAAACAAAAACGTCTTATTTAAAATGTTGCAATAACTTTATAGGACGCTTTTTAGGCGTCACAAATTTATAGAACATTTTTCAAATAAGGCGTTCTGTTAACTATTTTATAGGACATTATTTGAAAAAATGATATATAAACGCAAGCGTCCTTTATAAAGGTGGGTTTATAGGACACTTCTCAAAGGCGTCCTATAAAATTATTTAGACACTTCCTTTTAATATCCTAAAAAGTTTGTTATGACGTCCAAAAGCGTTCTATAAACTTATTGCAACACTTTAAGATATGACGTTTTTTATTTAGTCCTGTAAACTTGGGTCCTATAAAACACTCTATTATAACAAAAATTTTATTTTAGGTGTCGTGTAAACTTAATTTTGTTGTAGTGGTAGTACTAGAAAATGCACAAAAAAGCCCGACCCTAGCAAGCCCAAGTCTAAACCAGACCAAAAAGGCCAATAATATCTACTTTTTCAAGGTCTGGTTAAAACTCAACCCAAACTAAAAAACTGGTTTTTAGTGCATCTTTGTATGGTATTATTTTTACGTGTTACCATTTTCAAGTTTTAATTTTATAAAACATTTCTTAGATGCTTATCGGAGAAAAGTTTTCTTCAAGTACGAAAAGCGAATACGAACGCAAAGTCCACCTGAAAAGGTATGTATCTACTCGAAACTTCTTTTATATCCCTTCATTACAAAATAAGTTTCCACAATTTTATTTTAATCTGTCTCATAATAAATGTCTAATTTACAACTCTACCCTTAAGCATAAAATGGAAATCTTCATTATTCCTTCAATTGTTAAAGGTATAGTTTTCATTTAGTTAAATAAAAAGTGTCAGACGATTATAAAACAACGTATTTTACATTGTGGATGTTTATTTTAGGACAGAGGGAATTCAAATCTTTATGCAGAATACCACAAATAAATTATCGGTTTTTGTGTCAACTCTAGGTGTTCGAGTATTTTGCATCTCATCAATCGGCCGACGGTGAGCCGTATATGACACCGGCCGACTTGATGAGGGCCGTGGTGCCCGTATTTCCTCCTTCCGAAGCTTCTTATGTTCGCGAGGGAAGCTTGAAAGGAGAGTGGGCACCGAGCGAGTTACATTGCCCACCTTCAGAATTTTTCATGCTTTTCGATACCAACAACGATGGGCTCATCTCGTTCGCTGAGTAAGTAGTGTCGATCGTTTTAAAATCGATATTTCTTAAGAGAATAGGTTTGGGACGCTAAAATTCGATTGAAAATGTCGTTAACAGATATATATTTTTCGTTACGCTACTAAGCATCCCCGAAACGAGCTTCTCCATAGCTTTTAAGATGTTCGATCTTAATAACAACGGGTAAGCTAATTAATTCCATCGATTTAGTGCTTGTTTTTTCGCTCTTTTACATAATGATTATCGAGATCGAATTTGAAACCATAAACAGGGTAATCGACAAAGAGGAATTCAAGAAAGTAATGGCGTTGATGCGAGCTCAACATCGACAAGGGTCACTACACCGGGACGGGCTCCGGATCGGACTTAAAGTTACGACCCAGGTCGAAAACGGGGGCCTTGTTGAGTATTTCTTCGGGAAAGACGGGAAATCGTGTCTTGCTCACGAAAAATTCACTCAATTCTTGAAAGATTTGCAGAACGAGGTCGGTGTTTGGTTTTTCTCGTTACCCGAAACGCGAAAATTCGTATTAAAGCTGCGAAACTTGTTTTTGATGTTCACTTTTGTAGATTTTGTTGCTTGAATTTGCTCATTATGACTACAAATCAAGAGGGACGATATCCGCCAAGGACTTTGCTTTATCAATGGTCGCATCTGCCGACATGAGACATATTAACAAGTTTCTTGATCGAGTCGACCAACTAAACGACGAACCGAGTCTCAAGGACATCCGCATCACATTCGAAGATTTCAAGAAGTTTGCCGAGTTACGAACGAAACTCAGACCTCTTTCTCTCGCCATCTTTAGTTATGGCAAAGTGAACGGACTCCTTACAAAGCAGGATTTCCATCGAGCCATCGAACAGGTGAAATTCACATCTGCCAACAAAACATATCTACCCGTATATTCCAATTAAAAGATGCTCAAGTCTTCCAAACAAGGGTTTTCAATAAGCAAAAAAAAATCCCGTAACCTTTTGGACCTGGGCCATGGCCCAATTGAGCTTTCGGGCATGGCCTTTGGGATTTTTCAGGCTCTTTTCATCTTTATTCCCTAACAACCAAGTTCATTTTGTAGGTTTGTGGCGTTGTTTTGAGTGATAACGTGATCAATACAATATATTACGTGTTCGATGTGAACCGAGATGGGAGTTTGAGCTGGGAGGAGTTTTTGCGAGTGTTGCAAAGACGAGAGGAGGACAAGATACAACCGCGGGAGGCGGGGGTCGTCGGACTGATCTCTTGTTGGTTGCAGTGTTCTAGAAACAACTGCTCCTCCACTAGGATCCTTCTCTAGTTATCTTTCCAAATCAAAGACTGTGTTTTTGTGATTCTGTCATGTCATGTTATGTCTCACAAACCAAAATGTATATAAAATGACCAAAATGTAGATAAATTTCACGATCAAATCATAATGCTTGCTATTTTCACTGTTATTACTGTTGTTACTGTTTTGGTTTTAGTTTTGGTTTTGACCAGAACAAGGTTAATATATCAAGTATCCCATTATTGTTTCTCTATAACAAGGTTGTTTTAGAAATTTATAATTTTGGTTAACCAATCGAAAGAAACCAAATGCTAAAGTATTATCTTTTTAACTGTAAGGTAGCGTTTGTTATACAGACTTGACTTAGGATAAGACAGGAGAAGAGAACAGTTGGACAAACTGTCTTTTTGGTGTTTAGCACGAATAGGATTGAATAGTTGTATGTATGGTATTTAGCATCGGTAGTAACTACACAAGAGTTGGCTGAACAAGTAGCATTTAGCAATCTAAGCACGCTACAAATGACGAGTATGCGATTCAGTCGGGTCGAATTTACGGATAAAATTTGGTAATCTCATTATGATTTAAAAATAACTTCGAATATTTGATGGATATTAATTAACTCAACTAAATAAGTAATTATTTAAATATGTATTCGATTAAACATTGCAGTTTCGATCGAACAGAACACGTATTACGGAAGTCTGAAAGGTACACATCAAGCCTAGCTCATGAGTCAAGTGTCGAATTCGACATCTTTGTAATCTAGCGTTATCTTAAAAAGACACTCATCGAACTCAAATTAGGATGATTTTATTTTCAATAAACCCAAATCAATTTCAACATTTTGTGCATACCAAGAGCATTATCCGAGAAGCAAATCAGATACACAACGATCCAATTCAATAATTTTGACTAGAATCCGCCTCCACAAGTTTACTATATCATGATCATCCGGAAAAAGAAAAAAAAAGAACTATACCTAAAAATGTCGATTAATTATAAAACTATTTGGGTACAACGACGATATCTTTCTGTCGGTTAATTTGACGCTAATCTGCAAAAGATATTACCTTTATCGCAATGTGAAGATGGCATGCATTAAGCATACATCTTTATGTCGCGTGTTCTTCTGAATGAAGACTTAATGACGATGATTCTTTCTCAGTTACCATTGTGATCTTTGGTCCATGTATAATATCGTCCTCCGTTTTCGGTTGTTTGTAATCTTTTGGGAGCGGGTTACAGTTGATTGTATGCCAAACTGGTCTCTCTTCTAGAAACAATCTGCAAAGCCGAAAATATCCTTAATTCTCGAGCTCGAGTCGATCTCAAACACAAAATAGAACTCGTTTAACTTAACGAACCGAGCTTTACAACACCAATGTTCGACTAAGCTTGTTTGAAAACATGCCTTTCAAAAAAAAAGCTTTTCGAAAACATGATTCAATTATTTGAGTCAAGTTGGGCCGGGCCGGGCCGAGCAGAGCAGAGCAATTCGAGCATACCCTTTTTTGAGCCAAACATGCTCATATATTTATTAATCATACAATAAAAGTATAAAAATTATTGAGCTTAAGCTGATAAACAAGTTAATTGATAGCGAGTTCGAACCCATAAACGAGCATCGAGGAGCTCAATAACTCAAAATATTCGAGCTCGAGCCTAATATTAATTTTTTGAACCCGGCTCGATTAACCTACTATTCGACTCTACTGAGCTTGTTTACTCCCTAGTCGCAAGTCAGGGGTCTTCTGCGAAACGGTCTCTCTACCTTTTAAAAAGCTATGTTGGTGAAAATACTAGCTGATAAATTAGTCAGTTTTGGTAAAAACTAGCTGATAAGCTACCTAAAAAGAATATATAAGGGGCATTTTTGTAAAATATAAGAAGGATAATTGGAAAAGAAAAGGAAGTGAAAAAATCCCCAATGAGCTATTTGAATAAGCTAGCTAATGGTTGCCTAGTGATTACAGGATATAATGAGAAAACGAAGTGAATAAATAAAAAACGAAAGAAAGAGGCACGTACGGATGTTTGCAAAGCGTTGGGCATTGGATTGTGAGTGCATACTTGCACGTTGATAACTCGGTGATGGAACTAATCATAGCTCTAGGTTCCGAACACACAAATCTCACCTACAAATTGCATAAATAAAACAAAATCAGGGTATGATTAAAATTTTGTGAAATTAAGCGAAAATGTTTCGAGTGCATCAAACCTCGGTTTCTCGAGGCTCATTTGTAAGATCACAAGTGGTTCCATTTGTGTATTGATGAGCATGATACCTGCATTAATCATTTACAATAATTCAAAAGATAAATATTTACAAGGAGTCTGCAACATATATAATATATAAATATATATAGGGTCAGGTTTGGGGGAAAACCGCAAAAAAAAAGGGGCGAAAACCCTGGTAACTCGTCATCTGGATGGTATGCACATGTGCATACAAGTAATTTATAAGCAATGTGTCCGGTATGCACGTCATTCACACATGCATAAAAACCAAAAAACATCTTNCTCTCTCTCTCTCTCTCTCTCTATATATATATATATATATATATCATTTAGTACCTCTGTGATGCATCTTTTGAGCGAGGATCTTTCAAAGTAGAAACATCAGATAGGTTCTGGTTGTAAGCAGCTGTAGCTTCAGCATCGTATTCACCCAACACAAACTCTTGAACAACCTGAATGTATAAACCGTCCACAGAAAAGTTTAACAAGATTTAGGCTACATTTGGCAAACTAGCTGAAAAGATAGTCGTTGGCTTATAAGCTAGATGACAACGTAAAGTGGCCTAAAAGGATATGTTGAAAAATTACTTGAAAAAATATAAAGGGCATAATTGGAAAGAAAAAGGTGATAAAAAAAACCCCTACAACTTATTGAAACGCTATTTCATAACAAAATATAAGTGGCTTTTTCAATAAGCTCAAATAATAAACAAGATTATGATAGTCAAACAATGGCATTATACATTATACATCTCGATTCATACCCTTTCATCCTCCACGTGAATTTGACGAAGCTTCTTGTGATAACAAAATTCATACGACCACCAACCCTCTTGCTGCAAGAAAAATCCAATATACATAAGTATGTGTTCACTTTTACCATCTTTCTCGATTTTGTATACGGGATCCATAATGTAAAAATCCTAAATGCTAGAAATGAATTAAAAATATATATATATGGCGGGTGATTTTGTGATTTGTTTTAGTTTGGTCAAAGTCCTGACCCTGATAAAGCATCGGTCCTTAAGTGCTTCAAGTAGTTCATCTGGTGTCTTCAATTTGAAGCGTTTCTCGGTTTCCAAGATTAAGCTGGTCGTGTTTTGATGTACGGTCGGTTTCCCGCTCTTGGTTTTCTCCACTTTAGGCAAGAAACACTGAAACTTATCTCCGTTTTTCTTTGGCATGATCACAGATTCTTGATCTTCATCCTGTAAAACAGAAAATTCACATGTGAATCATACGGGTTTCATGTATTTACTGTATTTTGTATCAACAAAGATTTTTGGTAATTGGTAAATATAAAATTATATATTTTGTCCATTGTAATAAATACAAATAACCGACGATATTAACTTAATTGAAGGTATTTATGTTATTCGGTTAATAATCAAATATTCCTCTTAAACCATGCGCCATTTCAGATATTTTTATTTTCTTGAAATTTTAGAGAATATAACTAAGATTGTGTGGAGTTTAACATGCTCACTTACAGGATGATATGGTGAATCTTCTGTGTGGAACTCAATTTCGTATTTTGGTTCTCGAGAGCTGCGACTTAAGCCACCTGAAAATCAACCATTTATAAATATGATAATATATTAATCATATATAATACAATACTAGCGTCCTTAGAGAGAAGAAAAACCATTGAACCGTTGGTTTGACTCTCACACTTGAAACTCACGTAGTCAACCTTAAATAGCTAAGTTCCCATTCGTTTATAGAAATTTCCTCTATTTAAATGGCCTAAAGGAAAAGGACGTATGCTACCGACAACTTGTGGTTTTCGTTGTTGAAAATTCTAAACCTAACCAAACAAAGCCAGTATATTCAGCTTGAAAGCAGGATCTAGGAGTATGGGATGTATGCCAGGAACGGACCCAATTTAGAGCATATGTGGCCTGTGCCACCTTATTGTTCATCCGTCATAGTGTAAAAAAATTTAGAGTCATGAAAAGTGTCAACGTATTAACTTTTTGTGTGTCACCTTATATATTTTGAAACTACAATAAGAACAAGTTTTCTTTGGTAGAGTTGGTTTTCATAGCTTTTCTTCCACCCCAGACCCGAGTTCAAATCATCTAGTGTCATTTTCTTAGTCAAATGATGCCACCATTTGAAAGAATTTCTCTATATCTGTTTCTTATAGCCAAACGCTGCCACAGTTTGAAAAAGGATTTGGGTCCGTCCCTGATGTATGCAGACATGGCCTCTACCCCTAGAAGACACCAACTTGTCATGTCCAAAAGTGTGAACGAAGAGTAAAAGACGAGGGAATGAAGAATAGCCAAGAGTAGCATAAAGTAAGCAACATGAAAGAAGAAAAAGGAAAAAAGGAACAAAGAGACGCACAAGGTGGAAAACACACACCGTCCTCTGATTACACACATACCCCTGATACCCTATACGCCATCTCCTTAAACCTCCCCCTTTACCAGGCAATACACCAGTGAGAGATACAAATGAAGGCTAATAAGGTGCCATTTACCAAACACTTATCGGGTAAGCGCTTACCAGCTAGAGTCACATCCTCAATTACCTCATCGTGTAACATTTTAGGCCATCAAAATGAATTGTTTGAATCCTTGCCTTGGAATAGCAATAAATGTAAGAAAACGGATTGTAAATGTCTTAAACTCGGTAAGTGCTAACTGGGTGAGAGCCTTTTCCCTCACTTACCAAGTAAGACTCTTGGAGACTTGGTCCTTGCTATGCCTCTTATCCGGTGAGATTCTCGGTCTTTGTCATGCTCAATATGTAAGGTAAATGATATCAATAATCGCTTACCTCGTAAGTGTTTGATAAACGGGCCTAAGTTGCCTTTAGCATGTACCAGTCACTATAGCAAGCAAAAAAAAGGAAAATATTTATCTTTGGTACAAATGTCAAAGTCATTTATGGCATGGCTCCTCAAAATATAACTTCCATTTGGCTCCAAAATAAAAAATTTGCTTTATAGATCATACCTTATTTTTCTCATAAATGGATAAACTTCTCACCACATCATGCGAATTCCATCTTCCATGCTTTTCTCATACATATTTTTATCCTAGCTTCCTTGGTTTTGTCTAATAGATTACATCTAACAACAATAGATTTGTGAAAAGAACAAGCACCCGTTGTCATAAGTGACTTTACAAAAGTGTTTCTAGAACTATATTGGTTACTTCTCTAATTCACTTACTCATCCTTTGTTGGCAAGGAGAACCACAAAGATGACTCCTAAAGTTAGAAGACCACTAACCTTTAAACAAAGTCGTATTTCACTAGAAAACGAAACCGAACAAACCCAGTATATCCCACATTGAGGTAGGGCATTTTGATGGATTTTGTAGAAGCTATGTTAATCCCGTGAAGTTATCTAGAAACATTTTACTATGATTAAAATGTATCTTTATATTTTTTTTATGCATCTTCCACGCTCAAAAGAGCGCATAACACTTTGAAACCTTTCATCGGATCCCTTACCCCACAACTTCAATCATTCTTTCAACACTTTCGATCAACACCTACCTTTAGCTTTCACAATCTCGCATACTTCATAACGAAACCCTAAACATCACATTATATCCACATCTTTCCCACATGAATATCTCAAACTTATCCCCAATTGAACACCAACTTCCATTAAAGATCTCATTGTAAGACCAATAAGCATGTTATCAACTTAGCACACAACCAATATAATGTAAGCATCATCTATCAATTGAATAAATCAAAATCTTTCTTTTTTTTATCTCCTATCATACACATTACATAAAACCTCAGCTAAAAATCCCCTTTTGATCAGCTCATCCCCCTTAATGTTAAAAAAAGTCAAACATATAATTCCTGATTCAATAAAAGTCAATTAAGGTGTAATTTCAAAATCCAGCATTAACCCTAAAATCTCAATCAGCCCATAATAGACCTCAACGATTAAATTCGTGCAAAGCATTATGCGACGAATATGATTGAATTAGAAAACTTATATGAACATATTACGCCCAATTAACAAATCCAAAAGCTTCACCAACTAACTCAAATTCGATAACAAAATAAACACCCCCAAATCGACACCGAATTTGAGCTTCCTACAGGAATTTCTTCTAGAAGACTCAAAATTGAAAAGAAAAATCGACATTAGTTTGACAGATAAAGAACAATTGGAGGGTTACCTGTATGAGTTGGGAAGATCTGTTCAGCAAAGACATCGAGATTGAAGAAGCTGACGATTAGAAGCAAAACCCAGGGTGAAATCGAACCCATTTTTCACGCACAACTGTGTGATTGCTTCGCCAAGAACAATGAGATGAATCTTTTTTGTGGGGGGGTTTGTATTTTGCTGACTGAAAAACCGTATGTTTTTGTTCTTGTGATCAACGAGGGTGCTGAGGGTCAAAAACTGATTTTGGAAGGGGGGAAAATGGAAGTTTGTGTAATAGATGTTTCAGCGGCCTATGGAAAATTGCCACATCATCAGCAAAGGGTGACGTGTTATTAATGCTTTTATGTCCAAACTTGTAATTTTGCTAGCAAAAAAACCATCGGGCCATGCGTATCTAACCCTTCCAATCCTACTGTCACATCAGCTTTTTTCCAATTCTCCTATTAACCCTTTGGAACCCTCTTTGATTAGTATTCAACCCTTTCATTTAATTAATTGAACACACCACACATCATACACACAAACACAACGTTGTGGGTAACCCGTCTGATGCTTGAACCCACCGAACCCGTTGGACGCGTAACGGCAGCCACTGAGCCCGCTGAGCCTGACGGGTTCGAACCCGTTCAACCCCAGCCACTGTTACGCTTAGCCTTATGTCACAAGATTTGTCATTTCAAAACTTTTTTTGTCCCTTAGAACTTTGATTTCCTAAAAGAAAATCATTAAATTCCTGTTATGTTTAAAATTATTTTGGTTATTAGGTATATATATTATAATACTATATCAAAAGATTAAAATACATTCCTTAAAAAATAATTTAAATATCTTTTTTATTCAAAGATGAGAGTAATAAATTTTCAATAGAAAATAATAATACCGTTTCCATGACGCTTCTTTCGGTTTTTCTTTCACTTAAGAGTTTACTCAATAAGATTTTAATTTCGGTCAAGTTTTCACTTGTGAGCTTTTATTTCGATCATTTTCTCTAGCATATTTCATTCCTTTTTCTCGAAGGCATCTCAAGAGACGATTATAGGAAGAAAATTTTGTTAGAGAAAATTGGAATTGCATGGAGTATAGTCTTAGCATCTTAGGGAAAAAGAAGAATTGAAGAAGTGAGGTGTGGACAAGTGACTAAGGTCGTTTCTACTTTTTTTAATTAATGTTTTACTTTAAAGTTTTATTATTCTCATTTTGAATAAAAATGACAAGCATGTTAGTTTTTAGGGAATGTATTTTACTTTCGTAGTCAAAATGAAATATATGCATTAAATGACCAAAATGATCTTGACTTAACAAAGATACATAGACGTTTTTACAAAAGTTATTTCCAGATACAAGAAAACGAAATAAAAAAACGTTGTGACCAAAAAAAACAGTCTCCAAAGACTAGAGATGGAAATAGTAATAAGTAAACAAACCACATGGACAAAGTTCATAGTTTACTCTAGGAAATAACCGGTAAATCTATAAATTACCTCGGCAAACCTCTCTGAATCTCCGTAAAAATGTCAAAAAAGTTGTTTTTCAGTTAGTGAACGTTTATCAAATGCTTACAGGCAAAGAGTCAACACTCTCGCTTACTTTATCAAATTACAATTTTTGATCATCAAAAAATAGATTGTTTATAAGCATCGGTTACCCCATAAGCCTTCTCTAACATTTACTTGGTAAGATTGTTGGTTATTGTTACATCTTTTTGTCAAGTAACATTCTCAGGTTTTATCACATTAACCTGGTAAAGTAAGTGAAACTAATAAAAATTTACCCATAAAAGTTTGATAAACAACCTTGAATTATGACTTATTTCTCTTACTTGAAAAATCAGAAAGGATAATTTCCCACAATTTGCTAAACAAATTTTTGTGTGGGCTTTAACCAAGAAAGTTTAGACCCATTGATTGAGTACTTGGGTTTGGGCTTCATCTATTTTGGCCCTTCCAAGTTCCACCCTTTGAAATTATACTTTAGAGCAAATTATGGTTTTTGCTTATTTCTGTCTTTTTTTTTTCATCCACTATGTATGAAGGTAAAATCGTCATTTAGTAAGAAAATTAAGAGGAAACAAACCTCGGCCTCGTTTTCTATAATTCCCCCTCATTTTTCTCAGTTGTGATTGCATATCATCCCTTTAGTATATATTATTACGCGAAGAGCACTAACATAATGGTTGAGCATTTGTAATGGCTTGTGGTGGAATTGTAGATGTTATGATAGAAGGGCTTAAACACCTATTGGTCCTTTGTTGGAGAGATTTTGAATCTTGATGCCTTCTTATATTGGTTGTTGGTGATGGACGATGGGTCAATGGTCGTGAGTCGATCTTTTCTAACGAAGAGGACCAAAGAAGAACACTTATGTATATGGGGTTTGAAGATTTCAGTATTCAAGATTTTGTTTTCATTTAGAATTTCAAGATGTAGGTGGTTAGTATTTTGTTTATTTAGTTTAGGGAAACAATCTGATTTTACGCAATGATCCAATGGTAATAAACTCGATTTGTTTCTTAAGTTGTTTGTAAAATGTTTGTTCCTCTTGATCTTATTATTAATGAACCCAATCTGATTCTACTTCTTCTTCAATTAATATACTTCTGTTTCTTTTTCTACATATGCATAGAGTGGATTTTGTAACGGTGGTTGGTGAATGGTGAGTGGTAACTAGACGTGATGATAAAACGTAATAACTCACCTTGTTGTCACGTCACATTTGAAGGGTAAAATGACTATAGTGCTTTCGTATCAAGTAAAAGGGCATAGTGACATAGGGCAAATTAATAGCCAAAAGATAACCGTGTTTACTAGTCATGTATGTTAAATATTTGACAAAACTATCAACTTAAGTCAAATAGCTCAAACAAGGACATTGTGAAACATCACTATCATCTTAAAAATAATGTAATTAACATGATTTATGAAATATAGATATCCAATTTTATGCTTACACAAAAGCCTGTAAAAACATCTGCAATGTTTTTGCAAAATTGAAAAAAATGAAGATTTTGTGCAAAATGGTGCTCCAACAAAATTTTCAAACTTTATGCAAAAATAGAGAATATATAAGAGAGATGATAATGTAATAATTGTCCAAATTTAAGAAATCCTTAAAAATAATTATCATGAGAATGGAACAATTCTTTATTATATATACCTTCACTAATAACAAATTGATATGAAATGTTTACAAGTGAGAAATAATGTTTTATTAAATGTATAAAATATTCTAATAATAAAATTAACAGTAAAAAGTTATAACTCGTGTTAGTGTATGCATTTAAAAGAAATACTATACATTACATGTAAGATTATTGTATGAAGTCAATAATCATTGATGAATTGAGTAATCAATCATAATAGATGTAGTAAAATGGATGGTTTAGTTTGGGTTGCAAAATAATCCACTTCTCTCTCTCTCTCTCTCTCTCTCTCTATATATA
>LUCG01270075.1:0-12160 GCA_001633085.1 Carthamus tinctorius | reverse complement strand
AAAAAACACACACACACAGATATATGTGACATGTATTGTGTACATATTCATCTGAACTGTTGTAGAGTCCACTTCAATTGGATCTGCATTATAGAATGTTAGAATGTTAAAATTGTGTAAGTATCTGTTTGGTTGGCTTTCTATTAAGTCTTGTATGGATAAAGTTGTCTGTTTGGATTAATCTGGTGTAAAAATTAGGAAGGTTTTTATATAGGAAACGTGAGTTTTTAATTGGAAGGGATGGTTAGGAAAAAGTTGGCTTTTTGCATAAAGTCCCCTCTAGAAGCTTTACTAAATAAGCCATTTTCTATATCATTAAGTCATGTAATAGCCGACCGAAAAAGCGATGAGTCTCATCTCATTAAGCTTGTTAAGTTGCTAACGAACATTGCATGTCTCACAGACTGTTTTTATAAGAATTACGTTTAGAGGGTTAAATAATTGTGTCTTCCATAATAAAGAGAGAAATGATAGTACAAATTAAATCTTGTTTAGATTCATTATTCACAGGATCAAACGAAGAGAGTCTATTTGATAAGGGAAACATTAGGTACAATTTCCTTCGTAAACTTGTCGATCCTGTGACTTATTTCGTTAAGTTCTAACTCGAACATTCGTCCATTCAACCCCTCTAAAAACGGAAGTTTGAGGACAAAAAACGTAACACGAATAGAGAGAAAAAAACTCAATACAAAACTTTCCTAAACAACTCGTATTCACTCGCTATACAAACGCACATCTATATTTACACGCCGTCATTCGACGGCAAATACTGTTCTAGACACTGTTTCAAGTTTTGAAGCGTAACCGGCTTTGTTATGAACGAATCCATTCCGTTGGCGAAACATTCTTCTGCGCTTTCCGACATTGCATTTGCCGTCATCTGCAAAAAACCCAAGTTTTCGAACCAAGTTAGAAACCAACACCGACAGCAAACACAACAAACTATGCCTTCAATTTAAGAAACGACAAAATGCAACCAAGTTTGCCTTAATTCCTATATGGTGTAACGAAGTTTCAAAGTTTTCTATCTTGTATCCATTTTGACCAATAAACCGTTGATCTTGAAACATCTGATGATGTGGATTTTATGTTTATTGTCCATTTTGCCCTATTTTTTTTGTTTTGTAAATGGGTACCTATATCATTAAATGTTACAAGATTAACATGTTATTGGTCAAAACAAGTACCAAATAGAATTTTTTTGAAACTTTGTCACATCGATCGAGGAAAGATAACGCGATAGAGGATCCATTGGAGTCTGTTGGTACTTACAGCAATGATGGGAATTCTCTTTTTGGGCTCTTTTAATATTTGATCGCCGGAAGGGGGATCGGGTGGCTCAACTCCGGCGGCCCGTGCTTCATCCCAGTTGCCGGTTTTCTCATATGACCGGATCAATCGTGTAGCTTGAAGACCATCCATTACCGGCATGCATACATCCTGCAATATAAAATCACAATATTTCATTAACTATGCAACATTTTTTATTTGCAATTGTTGGTGCCCGAGCCGGTTTGTGTGTATCTTGACTTATCCCATGTGGTCCTGAAGACAACTAGGTAAATAAATACCCGTTGATCCTTAGGAGACTCAAATGAGCGACCTATTATGGGGCCCTAAAGATAACAGCCTCGTAAATCCCGAGTTACCCAGAGGAAACTCAAATTGGCGAATTGTTATGGGGACCCCGAAGATATAAGTATGGTAAATCCCCATTGACCATGAGGAGACTCGAATTGGCGACCTATTGTGGGGCCTGGAGATAACAGTCGGGTAAATCCCTAGTGACCCTGAGGAGACTCGAACTGCCGACCAATTGTGGGGTCTTAAAGATAACAACACGGTAAATCTCCAATCAGGTTAAAAGTAAATATCATAAAAACACGAAGCAAAATACCATAAGAACGAGACCGTAATCGCAACGTTGAACGGCACGCACGGCCTCCGCCCCGTTATTCACAACATCCATGTCTTGATTCAACTGTCTCATCATCCGCTTCGCCACCATCACATTCACGACATGATCCTCAACAAGAAGAATCTTGGGTCTCGCTGATGATGACGATTTCGATCTCTCGTGATGCACGTTGCCAAAAACGCACCCCGAGCTCTTCTCGGGATCCACCCTCATCCCATCCGCTATCGAGGGTCGGTTTTTCTTATTACTAGGATTGTGGAACGCACGATCCTGATCATCATGGCTCTCGTTGTCTTTCTTGGTGCGGTTTTTGCTCTTACTCTCCAAATTCCGCTTCGAAGAACTTTCCGCCACAACACCACCGAACCCATCTAGCTTGTCGTAAGTGATCTTGTTTCCCATTAAGTCGTTCGCTCGGCCCGAACCGTTAGCGGAAAACAACGAGCCCAAAGTGCGCGGCTTGAACTGGAAAAACCCGCAACTTGCATCATCTTCGGTCGATGCATTGTCGTCCATATCTCGGAACTCGTCGGTTTCGTCGGAACTTTCGCAAGCATGTGGAACTTTATGGGGTAGAATAAAAGTGAAGGTAGATCCACAATGTTCTTTGCTAGAAACTGTTAGAGATCCACCCATGAGCTCAACCTAAGTGCAACAAACAATGTCTTAGGATCATAAAAGCAGAAAAATGTCATAATAGACTGCTTTATAGGACTTAAGTTTGTAGCACCAAACAATTGAATTTCCTATGTGAATGTGTTACAATAAGTTGACATAACGTTTTTTTTGACGTCCTAACAAGTTCTTTAATATTTGTCTTTTTGTATGAAATTATTTGAAGACGTGTCATTTAAAAATGAGTTCGTAAGATGCTTCTTAAAAGTGTCCTGTAAAAAAGCTAACACGAAAAACTGTTTGGTCCTATAAACCGAAAGTCTTATAAAACAGTTTATTAGGACGTTTAAACGTTTTTGGTGTATTATAAGATGATTTTATTTAGCAGAAACCATTTTTTAAAGAAAATTGAGGATATGTGGGACCCATTTAAATCTTTTTTTGAAGAGCATTTACCGGGGGTTGGGAGGTTCGTACATATATACAAGTTTGATGGTCTGTGTCTAAACATTACCAGTTGTTTGCAGATGGCTAAACCTAATCCGGTCCCACCGTACTTCCGAGCTGTATCGGCACCGGCTTGCATGTATTTCTTGAACAGCGACGGTATTGCAGTTTCTGTCATATCACAGAGCAAAAACACGGATAAATATTCCGTTGAGAAGATTTAGGCCGTCTTAGGCAAACTAGTAATATAACCGTTAACTGATAAACTAGCTACGTTTGGTAAAAACTAGTTGAAAAGTTAGACGACAATGTAAAATGACATGTCTTGAAAAACTAATCGAGAAAAATATAAGGGGCATAGTTTGAAAAAAAGTAGAAAAAGTACCCGGGATTCCAATTCCGGTATCCTGAACATCGCATCGTATCCAAACCACGGTTTCATGCGATTGATTCTCATTCTCCTTGTGTTCATCCAACACGCTGTTTCTTTCGGGAAGCAGTAATTTGTCGTTTTCGATCTTTGGTTTCGGCTGATCTTGGGGACATGGGTCTGCTATTACATAAAGATTTATCTTAACCTTCCCTTCGTGGGTAAATTTGACAGCATTGCTGCAGAAAAACGACAATAAAAATCTGATAAAAATATCGCGGTAGTAAACCAAGTTGGTCGGGATTCGACACCATGGCTGCAGAAAGAGCGGTAAATCGAGCTTCGAGTTCTAGTAACGTAACCATACCTGATCAAGTTGGTGAGGATTTGCCGAATTCGAAGAACATCACCGATAACCTGAAAATCGAGTTACGATATTAGAGGAAGGTTCAAGGAAACAAAATGGAAAACTAATGAACATCTGAGTTATGATATTAGAGGAAGGTTCAAGGGAAAACCTTAAACAAAATGGAAAACTAAGGAACACCGTAGCAGCCGTTCATCTGGACAGTATGCATTTGTGCATACAAGTAAATTAAGTTGTTTTTTGGTTTTTATGCACATGTGCATAATGCAGATACAAGTAAATTAAGTTGCTTTTTCAATAAGCTCAAAAATAAGCCATCTCATGGTTGTCAAATATGACCTAAAGTTACCATCGAGAAAAGATCTCACCTCGATGGGGACCTCATCGGCGACATTTCCTTCCAAAATCAGCATCTTCTTAAGCGATGCCGCAGCAGTTTGGAGTACGTGTTTGATCACCTCTCGAGGCCTAAACTTTGTGGCTTCAAGCTTCATGACCCCTAAAAACAACCGCCAAAATACGAGATGGGAATTCAAGACAACGATACAAACAAACAAACGAAAATCGAGAATCTTGGATACGAAAATGCCGCAAAAAGGGACGGGAAATCGACCTGATTCGACTTTAGAGAGGTCGAGGATGTCGTTTATAAGCTGAAGGACTAAATCACCCGAAGATAACATGACACTCAAGAGCTGTTTTTGATCCTTATCGAGTTTCGTAGTCGATAGAATCTCCGCCATGCTAACGACCCCGGATAAAGGCGATCGTATCTCGTGTGACATGGTTGCTAACATTTGTTTCGCTCTCATCGTCTCCTCTACAAGAACGTCGATTGCATTAAAATAACCGTTAAAAAGATAAGAAAAAAGAGGTTCCAACATAGATTTTTAAGTAAAAAAATCCAAGTCTAGCAGACGTAGGACTCTAACTCATATCCCATACGGTGGACCTATGTTTTGATACCATACAAGATATGTGGGACCCACTCAAATTACTCTTCAAAAGAGCCATTAAGCACAGCAGGGAGGTTTCAAGAAAGCTACTAAACCTGTTATATGAATAGTTTTGTTAAGTTCGGTTTCCCGGGCTTTTTGCACCGCGATTTCCTCTCGAAGTTTCGCCATCTTTTCTCTTCTTCTCACCTGAGCACACAGTATTCACATGTGAATATTTCTTTACATAGTTTTCCCGGTATTCTCAATGGCTAGAAAATTTATAACGATGAAGGCGACGCTTACTTGATCGGTTATTTCCATTCCCATATAATTCACACCGATCGTTTCGCCTGTTTTGCTGAAAACGGGTTCAACGTAGATCAAAAATGTTTTGGCTCCGAATAAATCGGTCTCGAACGTGAACTCTCGTTTTCCCGGCAACCCTCGTTCAAGAACTTCTCGTTTGAAGTCTTGCGATTCCTTAACACCGTCGCCTTTGAATATCTCGATGTCCGTTTTCCCAATGATATCCTGAAATTATAATACGGTCAAAGATCGAATTTCATCAACGATTTCCGATCAAAATAGCGATCGTATTACCTCTTCTCGCAGGCTCGGAAAATGGTTATAAATGAACCGATACCGCAACTCTTTGTCTTGATGGCCGATGACCACCGGTGCGTTTTGGAGAACGAAATGCAAGAAGTTATCGGCCCGTTTCAAGATCTGAGAAAGCTCTTCGACCGGTGACGATTGTTTCTCGAGCTTTTCGATGCTTTCGTCCAATTTCTCCAAGAGAATTTGCTCCCGTTGGATGCTCGCTTCCAACAATTTCTCCAAATGCAACGCCCGTTGCTTCCAGTACTTAACTGTATCGTTATCGTGTTCATCATCGATCTCTATCGGTTTATCCTGAACGATAACGTCGTTTCGCCTCTTGGGCGCGTCTTGAAAGATCTCGTAAACTTCATCCAATATCGAGATCGGGCGTTTATCCCCTCCGTAACTTTCGTTTTCGAACCGGTGTTCTTCCAGTATCTCCAACTTCTTGAGCTCGGCCTCGCGTTGTTGTTTGTTCAAATTCTCGAGCTCTTCCCTCAGAAGGCGGACCGCGTTTTCTTGTTTCCATTCCCAATTTTTCACGAGATACGATAATTGGGACGACCCTTTTTCACTATAGTTTGTGAGCTCGAGTAGACGTTGGAAGTCTACGATCGTTGGCTCTTCGATGAACGTTACATCCTCTAATAGATCTTGATCGGCTGCTCCGGGCTTTTCCACGTTGAATTTTTTCCCGGCTGCATCGATGTCTTCCGGCCACATCGAAGGCAAGACTTCAACCTCGATATCCTCCACATTGTCTTCTTCCATTTCGTTAGAACGGTTGGATTCTTCCATTTCGTTAGAACGGTTGGTAATCACATCGGTATGTTTTATCTGATGAATTTGTAGGTTTCAACATAAGTGAGGGATAATGATCTTTCGATTCTGCAAATAAATATGTATAATCAAAAAGTTAACATCTTTATAACACGACGCAGGTTCAAACGAGAACGGTAAATATTTTGAGAAACCCGCGGGAACCAACTATTCATTTATTCATGATGAATATCGTGAAAGATATTGAAATGCTTGATATTCATAATGAATAGTATTCATGGAGTTCTTATCATTCATCATGAATATTCCATAAAATAGTCAGTTTCCGGTTCTTGTTAGAATTTGCCTCTATATAACATGCCCCTATGGTCCCTTTAGCCCCTGTCTACTTTGACTTTCAAAGGTCAAACATAGTGATTTCAAATTCGAATTCACCGTAAGATCTCACATAGTTCTAACTCCAAAACGTATTTTTTAATATACTCGTTCATATTGGAGTTACGTATCAGATTTTTCGGTTTATCAAAATCAATCTTCATCCATTTAATTGCTAAAAAGTTACTCATTTGACATTCAAAAAGTCAAAATGGGCTATTCTTTTGACTTCTTAAGTACATGAAGTGCACAAGGCTTCAAGTGTTATACAACCTACCACAATTCTTGTTTATATATCCATACGTTAACCAAACCAGATAAGAACAAACGAACCCAATATATTTCACCCAAAGGTGGGGCCACGCGTACACATATTTCACCCAAAGGTGGGGCCGTGGGCTAGATGTATGCAGATTGCATACATGTATATCTTCCAAAAAAGTAAAGCAGTTGTTTCCATGATATATATCCAAATTTGCAATTTTGTAACATATTGGCCAACGATCGATCGATCATAGTCTTAAACCGATTAAAAAGTATCAAGATTCAAAAAGAAAACACGAAAAGAACACTATAGTTGGCGGAAAAAAGGCGAAATAAGTAAATAACACACTAAAGTTGGCAGAAAATGGCCAAAAAACATTCCCAAGTGATCTTTTTCCCTTTTAATCTTCTTTTTGCATCATAGAAGACAATAATTCGAAATGCTAATTGATCATTCAAATAATAATGCAACAACTCCACAAGAACATATTACCCATATCACAAATAAGATATAATCAAAACCAGAAACCTACCGATTAATATGATCTAATGACATGATTTGCAAATTCTCAACTATCTTTCTGTGTTTGAAGAAGAGCACCAACACCATCCAAATGAAAGAATCTCAAAACCTCAAAATTCTGCAAAAATAAACAAAACCCACAAAGATTAGCCACAAATTATTAAAACCCATCAATCTTTTTGGATAAAAGTTGGTTAATAACCGAAATTTTGGTAAACAAAAATGATAGGGGGATCCAAATCAAGAAACTAGAGAAATCAATGTTGTTTAATCTTTTTTCAAAAATGGACAAAAACCCACAAATTTTATCCAAAAATAATCAAAACCCATAAATGATTTCGGTTAAAAGTCGGTTAATCGATGAGAAGAACTGAAAAAAGTGATTACTGTTTGAATACGGTCAAGAACTATTCACATATGATTGAATACCTTGCAAGAATGGCCAAGAAACCATTCACAAGTGAATAAACCCTGAAACCCACGAACTAATTCGGCAGATAATCTTGTTAATTGCTGACATTTAGATCAAAAATAGAAAAGAAAATCTGAGGGTTGGAAGTTGTTCATCTGGGAGTCTCGATAGATCTGTAAAGTGGTTTCATTGAAATGCTCAGTCAATGAATAAACAAAGAGAGTTTCAATCAATGGAGTATAAGAGAGAGAAACCATGTGAAGAAGAGAAGCTCAAAAGGCCATGTGCATTGAACAACAAATTTATATATATACAGAGTTTTTTACAACACATAAATGTGTTGCTGACAATTGTGTGTTTATTATTTGTCAGAAATTTTCTTTTAAATATTTCCTTCAAGAATCTATTGTCTCAAAGAGCAAAACAAGATTCCAAGATTTGGGATTTGGGTTTTGGGGTATTTCCTCTATTTCAAGATTTTTAACATGAGATTTAAACCATTTAGATTTCATAATGAAGCCTATATATAATGTTTTAAGGTAGTTGCTACAATGAGTAGGAGAGAAAGTGTAATGGTCAAAAGAGCTTTTAGATGATATCCAATGATGATCGGTATTGTATATGACCGCTTCAGACGTTTGTGAAAATATGATTATCTGATAAAGGTTTTTGAAGGGGAATGATCATGATAGCAAACTTTCGATGGGGATTTGTAACTAACATGTAAACGGGGAAAGGAGCAAGAGGGATAGAGCGTTTACCACTAAGTATACCAAGTGTATAGTTTTTTTAACTTGAAATTCATTTTCTATATGTTTGTATGCCTTTTTGTCTTGAGATCTTTTCAATGTCTTCCTTTGTTTATCTTCCTCCAATGTTTCAGGTTAATTGTCTCATTTTCAAATATTTTTACAAGTAAGCAATGTTTATAGAAAAAACTGTTATATTTCTTGAGGTAGATACCATGTTCGAATGCCTCCCCCTCTCCCAACCCCAACCCCACCAGTGTGATATATTTATTAGACTCGTGTTCTTGTTAGTTTTGAAAATATAATGTTTAAAAAGGGTGATTGATATCTCAAAAAAATGATCTTGTTAACATTTAAACGATTGTTCTATGCTTGAAGAGGAAAAGAAGATTCTAAGCTTCAATTTCAAGATTTTAACTTGGATTTTAGACCAATGGGTTTAAGAATCGTATATACAATATCAAGAAGCATGATGACCATGTCCATATAGTAATATAGAAAGATAGTCGGGTTCAAACGACAATGATACCCATTTAAGGGGGTAAGAAAACAATCAAATTACATGTAATTTTATACTAAAATCACCTAGAAAATAACTTGTGAATCATGCAACTTTACCCAACGAGTTGAAAATGCAGCCAAAGTCGCGACCGTGGGGCAAAGTCGTTTCCACAAATTTTTTCTAACCATTAATGTAAAATCACATGTGATTTTGCACGTGTTGGCCGTTATTGGCCACCTATTGTACACCATTCGGGTTTCTCCGTGATGATCATATTTTGTTGCCTAGAGAAAGATAGACATTTTCATTGAAATTTTTAACAAGAAATTATGACGTAAAAAAGTAATCTAAGAACATCTAACTAATAGAAAGCTTGTTTATTTTTTAAGCTTTTTGAAAAAAAAAATGTTTGGTTAATCACAAAGCAACGTTCTAACAAGTTTAAGACTCTTTTTCCACTTTTTTCGATTATCCTTCCTTTCAACATTTTACATCATTGTCTATTTTTGATGAATATGTTAGTGGTTGTTTACCCATCACTTACTCGGTAACTGGTTAGGACTTAGGAGTCATGGCAACAACCAAAGTTCTTACCCGATAAGTGAGAGAGAAAACTCTTATCCATTTAGCATTTGCCACGTAAGAAACGCTTACTAACAAATCATATTGATAATCGAGAATGTTATCCTACAATGTTAATCAGTGTAATTTTTTGTTAATAAACGCTTACCCGGTAAACATCGTTAAAAACCCCATAATTTACCAACTAACTTGATATCTTATTAGCCAACAACTAACCTTTTAGCTAACAATTAATTTTCAGTTAAAAACTACTTATCAACTAATTTACCAAATAAAACTATATAAATACATGCTTATAAACAAACACCTATCTCTCACACACATACAAACACATATTATAATGTGGGTGTGTATATATATATATATATATATATGTATATATATACACTATATAACATGTGGATTGATGAATAAACTATTAATTTCTATTAGGGGTCTCTTTAATCTTTTTCACTTTTCCTCAATAACCTCCATCAATGAACGCACAAGGTCCATATCCATGCCACCTACAAGATAATAAATTATTCAATTGTTTAGCTATTTATTATTAGTAAATTATTATTCTTTTGAAAAACTATTTCTTGTGATACTTATTAAGTTGAAACCCAAAGAAACATGTTTTTAGTTCAATCATATTTTTCACAGTTTTTAATATTAACTTTAACTTCTTACACGATCATTTATCTTTATTAAAATTCACTTCACGTTGTCTTTGTCAATGTATTCCCATAAGCTTATATTAACCTATTAGGTATGCTATAAACTATCTACAAACAAGTTTTGAATATGTTTCAGAGCAGTGACGAATTCGTGATTTTTTTCCTAGTAAGGACATTTTTAAAATAGATTAAAGGTCCACAAAATCGTCTGATATATTTCACTGTTTCAAGTGAATTTTTAAGTTCTATTGGCTGATTTCAAAGGATTTCTAAGTTTTTTTTATGATATCGAGAAAGTTTTAGGTTTTTTTTAATTTGGTTTATAGATTTTTTTTGTTGATTACAAGGTACTTTTTTAATTGATGGGGTCCCACACAAAAAATTAGTGGGGCAAACTATGGAATAAATTATTTAAAAAAGTTTTTACCTTGGAAAATGGTTTTTCGACTTTTTAACTGGGTTTCTTTCCCCCATCTTTTCTACTCTACATCCGTCCCCGTCTCAAAGAATATTCCTTTTTCCAATTTTTTCCTTCAAAAATGACTACTATGTTTCAACTAGCATATCAACTAACAACTAAGTTATATATTTTATTTAATTCATGATTGGCCAGGTCCTAAAGTTGCAAAAAAAGGGGACCAAGGGAGCTTTCCTCTTTTCTTTCTTTGTTGGGAATTAGGGGAGTGGCCTCGAGTGAACTCCAAAATACTAGGATTAAGCTACAATTGAAGCAAATATTATCACAATATGATCGTAACTTATACTTATATAAACTCCAATGGGGCAGCCTACCGGTTAAGGTTTGTGGAAGGTGTAACAATCAACCCAAGTTCGAATCCGGGGGGTGAGCAATNTGCTTTAGCTCTCGATAAAAATTACCAAGGATGTAGTCTGGGCAAAGCCCAGGTGAACCTTATCAAAAAAAAACTTATACTTATATATTATCACATGTGTTATGTGCAAAATTCATATAGTTGATCATATGTGATCCATAACAAATCATATGTGATAAAAACTTGTATCTTAAAATTAAAGAAGTTTTGGAGAAAAGGATAACGGATTGATCATGGATATCACATATAATATTTGAAAAAAAATTGTGAAAATGATGTTAGAGCATCTCCAACAGCTTTTCTATAATTTCTCTAAAACAAAGATTCAAAAGTCAAAATCTCTAAAGAGATTTATATTAAGCTCCAATAGATTAGAGATTTCATCTTCAATTATATTACTAGGTTTGATCCCGTGTAACAAAGTAATTTTTAAAAAAAATAAATCATGGTAGAAAACTTATATTACAAATATAAATGATACATCGAAAGTACGATGCTACTTTGACAACATGAATGAATAACAAATACAAATAAATTCTTGATATGATTTAAGATATATCGTACTTAAAAAGATGAATATTCAAATTATATACCAAATTTTTATTTAATTATTTTTTTAGCGATCAACAAAATCATATAATAGTTTAATTCAAATAACTATATCAAAATCACGAAGAAATCTCATATTAATTTATAGAATTAAATTGTAGTGTTATTGATTTTTTAACGTCAATATACTTTTCTATCAAATATATTAATATCATAAAAAAACTACAAACTCAATTTATTTTTAATTTTTAATTTTTAATTTTTAATTTGATTCATATCAACAATGAAAATATAACAAAGACATTTTATAGATTAAATCATAAACTATATTTAACTTTCAACATGATGTTAATATACTCACATATAAAAAAAGAATATACAAAAACTTAATTGGATTGAAGTATTAGAAAGCAAGCCACTCAATAGTGTCGGATGACGAACAAAACAATCGTTTAGTGGTGGTGAACAATAAAGATTAAGCATACGTTTAATAGCGAGTTGAAGGAAAAAAAGAATAGACGAACAATGGAATAGAGAAAATGAGATTGTTATTCTTATTGATCATAAAATCTTTAAATAAGGATGAGATACAAGTAGATAGACATGAGATACATTAAGGCATTGTTTGGTAAAAATAAGCTAGCTTATAAGCTGACTTATAAGCTAGCTTATTT
>LUCG01269983.1:0-10410 GCA_001633085.1 Carthamus tinctorius | reverse complement strand
ATCAGCTACTAGCAAGCTTATCAATCAACAGCTAGCTTATCAGCTACCAGCTAGCTTATCAGCTAGTTTGTCAAACATAGCCTAAATTATGTTTGGCAAAACTAGCTTATGAGTATGTAAAATGACCAAAAAAGGTATCTTGGATATAAGAATTAGTATTAACAAGGGTATAATTGGAAAAGGAACTACAAAAAGCTCCTGCAACGCTACTCTAAACTAGCGTTTCGATAAGCTAGCTTATGGTACACATGTTTGGATAGACTAGCTTATAAGCTAGCTTATTTTTGCCAAACATAGCCTAAAAGACGAATTATGTTTTTCGAAATTTGAACCTGATAGCATTTGAATTCATAATCAAAACTGGCACACAATTTTAGTGAATTTTCAATGGTTTAACCTAGCTAATTTAATATGGAATTTCTGGGACAGAGGAGCTTGCTTTAAATGCTTGATCTCAAATTTTAGTTGTTTATTATTGAGTTTAGTTTAATGATCAGCATTTACTTGTTTACTGCTATCAATGACATATTCAATTAAATTGCTTTGATTTGGAGTCACACTTGTTATTGTTGCTTGAATTTCAAATCATTATGTTAGATTAGACTTTGGTCCATAAATTTATAAACCTTCTTGCAGATATCAGCTTTTGACAATGGCAACTAATGGTTCAAATGGCGAACATAAAGCGACAAAACCACCTCCAACTCCATCTCCTCTCCGTAACTCCAAGTTCTTCCAGGTACCATGTTGCCACCGGATTCAGAGACTTATTTGTTTTTGTTCTTGATTTTGTTTCTTATTTCCCTGAAATGTCAATTGGTGTTAAGTTTGCTTGTTTATAATCTTGTAAAATATGAAACATAGAATGTGTAATATAATTACCAGATGTAACAAAATTGTCTATGCTACCGATTCATCTTCACATTTTTTTCAACTTTGATTTCGGGTAGTTGTTAGTGGTCCTATCCAAAAGTCAAAATGTACCTCTCATTTCTTCAAAGGAGAAATAGGTCATTTTCCATATATTTAATTGTATTTTGTGTGTATGCTTTACTTACTCAAATTAATATTGCATGAATTGCAGTCGAATATGAGGATCCTGGTTACTGGTGGTGCTGGATTTATCGGGTCTCACCTAGTGGATAGACTGATGGAAAATGAAAAGAATGAGGTATGCATGTCTTCTTTTAATCGATCAAGAATTATATACCGTTGAACTTTTTGTAACATATCTTAGTATCATGACCCAAACATGATTTTTAACATTTGTCTATGTCTTCTTATCGCAGGTAATCGTTGCTGATAATTATTTCACTGGCTCGAAGGACAATCTCAGAAAGTGGATTGGGCATCCAAGATTTGAGCTTATTCGCCATGGTAATTTCTTGTTCTCTGTTGTACTAATTGTTCTGCATGCCCATTTGGGTATCCACTGAAACAAATAGCTCTTGGATCCTTACACTTGGAGATAGAATCTTTTAGTTTTCATCGAAAGGGATTTGAAGAAATGCTTTTCTTGGTCATTATGTTCTTGGGTGTTTCATGTATAGTTTTAAAATACGTTCGTAACTTGTAGGAAGTTTTCATGTCCTGATATCTTTATTGTGTAGGAAGATAATCATATTCTATACAATTTTGCAGATGTCACAGAGCCATTACTAGTTGAGGTTGATCAGATATATCATCTTGCATGCCCTGCATCGCCTATATTTTATAAGCACAATCCTGTAAAGGTACGCGTTTGACCATTGGTCTCCATTCTTTACACCATGCCCGTTGCTTTTCTTGGCCTGTCAACCATGAACAGAAAAGACTGCCATAAATATCCTCGTTCTTATTGCACCGTTATCTCCTTCCACCTTCATAAATTATTCATTTTCTTTTCTGTATAATGTGAAGTACTTTTTGTTTATACTACTATCTACGATGAAATGATTATAAATGGGACCTTAAGGAGTTTGAAATGTGTACAGACAATAAAGACAAATGTGATTGGCACGCTAAATATGCTTGGTCTTGCCAAACGAGTTGGAGCAAGGTTGGAAGACTTCTCTTATGCTTTTGAGTACCTTAACATTTTGGCTCCACAGTAGGCTTATGTATCACATTTTCGACTACTTGCAGGATTTTGCTTACCTCAACCTCCGAGGTGTATGGTGATCCTCTTGTGCATCCCCAACCAGAGAGCTACTGGGGTAATGTCAACCCAATTGGTAAGCCCACATCATTGTGTATTCCCCCATTTTTATCTTTGTTAATCCCCCTTTATCTAAATACTGGTCAATTTCATTGGTAATGTGTGTTCCCTTCTTTGAAGTATATAAAAACTTTGAAATTACATTCATCTTTTAGTATCCATCATCAACTCTCTTATGCTTCACTGTTGACATTGAAACTCTTTCTTCTTTAAGAAAATTCCCTAAAAGATCCTCCTCTTAGAATGAGATAGCAAAGATACCCTCATGGGCAACCAAAAGATGTTGATGATCATCAAGAAGGTAACAGTGAGATTAATCCATTGAAGGGTATTCTTGACCTTTATCCAAGAATTGCATATACTCTTTGACGATTTTAGTGCAATTTAATAATTCAAGGAGAAATGGGAAACAGAGAAATTGAATATGAAAACTCCAAGAACTGAAGGAGAAGTTCATTAGAATGTGATCAAGAAACAGAGCGCTGAATCTATAACTGCTCTAACAGAGCCATGTGAAAAGTAGGCTTTGAGTTGTTCACTGAAGATTTGAGGAATAAAGTAACAGATTACAATCATAGTGCGTTTAGTGTCGATAAAAGTTCAATAACAAAGTTGTACTCCTTAAAACAACATGTTTCTATAGCTTTCATTTTCTCGATCTTACAAACCCCATTGACATTCAAGAACCATGGTGTTGATACTGGCTAAGCTCAGTGCCTTTTCTAGGAGATGCTTTTGCGTCAATGTAGGTTTAATATGCGTAAAAAGTTTAGATTTCATTTTGTGTATGATTCAACGTATTTCAGGAGTTCGTAGTTGCTATGACGAAGGAAAACGTGTGGCAGAGACTTTGATGTTTGATTATCACAGGCAGCATGGGATTGGTAACATGCTTCACTTTGCATTTATATTATAATAACAATTTGATCGAGTCAACATACAGTGAGGTCAACTCTTTGCATTTATTTATCCTCTCTTTTACTATTTAACAGAAATCAGAATTGCACGTATTTTCAACACGTATGGACCCCGAATGAACATTGACGATGGGCGTGTTGTGAGTAATTTCATAGCTCAAGCACTTCGGTAAGTCCTCCCCTCGTAAAAAATATTCAGTTAAAAAAAACCTTGAATCTAAATACGCTAATTTTACCCTGAAATGTTGCAGTGATGAACCTTTGACCGTTCAGGCCCCTGGAACTCAGACTCGCAGTTTCTGCTATGTCTCGGATATGGTATCTTAAAACATGGTTTGGTTATATATTTTATACATATATATAATATGATGGTCAATTAGTGAATTTTTTTCAATGATATAGGTTGATGGGCTTATTCGGCTGATGGAAGGGGAGAACACTGGACCAATCAACATTGGTAATCCTGGTGAATTTACGATGATTGAACTCGCTGAGACAGTGAAGGAGGTTAGTCTTTTCTTTGTTTTCTTTTTTTGATTCATTTGAGAAGAATTTAGTAGGGTTTTGAAAATATAGAAAAATTGAACGAAATTGCAGCTAATCAATCCGGAGATAGAGATAAAGATGGTAGAAAACACACCTGATGATCCAAGGCAGAGAAAGCCAGACATCACAAATGCAAATAAGCTGCTTGGATGGGAACCGAAGATCAAACTGCGCGACGGGCTTCCCCTCATGGAGGCAGATTTTCGGCTAAGGCTCGGAGTTGCCAAGAAACAATCGCAGCTATAAACTTATAATTTTGTGTGTGTGTGTGTGTTTGTTATAGTTCTATTCCATTCCCATACAAGTGAAAAATAAATGGGGAGAGGTTTTTGCTTCAATTTCTACCATTGTTGTGTTTTGAAAACTGGTCTAGTATTCTTTTTGCAACTTCTGCTTGTAATTTTGCCATCCTTTCCAAATATCAAATGAATCAACAGCAAACTCTACTGGTTTTGTACTTCTTCTGCTTCAATCTATTTACAAGTTACTAGGTTCTATTTGATTGTTTTACCTTCTCCCTGTCATGTTCTTTAAGTTTTTGATGTATAACTTAAGAGCAATTGTCTTTCCGTGTTGTGGCGGATTGGTTATCGGTGGGGGGTTCATAGCGTATTAACCGAGTTTGAGCCTTTTCGTGTACATGCCTAGGGACATTAAAGTGGGGCCATGTTTAGCCCTCAAAATTGCCGAGAATTAGTCGGGCTTTGGCCCGGACACCCTTCCCAGATTAAAAGAAAAAAAAAAACTTACGGGCAGTTTACCCAAAAGTTATCCCCATAACTGATTACCAAAAAAAGTCAACACTGTAATTTACTTTATCAAGTAAAATTGCAGCTTGTCAAAAGATTGTCGTATGTAACAATTTGTCCAGTAAGCATTTAACTCTCCATCCTTATCATTGTTTTACCAGGTAAGATTATCGGTTTTTGCCATGCTTATCCAGTAAGGTAAATGACCTAGTAAGTAGTTATCGAGTAAACATTTAGTGAGCACTTATTTGTTAAGACCTTTGTTTTGATTCTTCTCTTCCTTTAGTTGTCGATTATTTCAAAGAATTATATAAAAACAAATTAAAAAATATTGAAGTTTCTATAGTCTAAACGTTATTTTTTCAAATTTAAAAAGTTCAAAACCACAATTTTTTTAAAGAATTTCAAAACAACCCATACGAGTTTGAAAAATAGCATTACGAATTTACGATCAGATATAAACTGAATTGCAGGTCAGGTATTTAAAAGAAGTAAAAATGAGCTGTTCAAATGCAAAGTAGACGTTTTATTGCGATTTTAGAAAGACGACGACTATAAATGTTTTTTACGCCATGGCGTTATAAATGTCACAGCAACACAGTACAAGAGAGATGTGGTGTACTCTTAACTTTGTTATTCACTGTCTGATGAAGCCTTTATAGAACAATTTAAAACAAAAAACCAATCAGTCTCACTCAATCAAATACAAGAAAGATTGTATCTTGATGCATATTAAGCTGCATTCTAAGATCTTTTATTACTATTGGAAACAATATTAACCAATGTTCCAATACTTGCATCATTACCACAACATGATGAATAGAGCCTCTTCACCTGCAAAACAAGAAGCAGCATATAAACAAATTATTAGACATGCCATAAAGTATTAAGAACAAATGCAATCAACACAGATTAAGCTCATGCAAGAAAAGCTTATGTTAATGACCAAGTTCACGACAGCAATCTACGTTAACACAAATATACACAAAGGGTTAATGATCCAACGGTATCCAGTAGATCCCAACCTCCTTGAATGGCAACAGTGAGGAGGGTGTGTGAGTTTTGCCGCATGTAAATATTATATACTTCAAAAGGAGCATAAAGGAAAAAACCAAAACTATGCTTTTCCACATAAAGCTATTAGCCGTCCATGCAGGCAGAGTTAAAAGTTTAACACATTCCACATATTTGTGGTGCTTTAAGATAAGCATGCATATCATTTAGGGAATAGATGAATCAAAATAATTGGTAGATGGCACTATGTCAACTGCGAAATGATGCCTTGCAAATAGTTTCAGCAGGCAATTAGGAAAATGCGAGTGACCCTTATCTTCCATAGGATCCACTCTCCCAAAGGCCAAAGTGCAGAAGAAACAACTTGCAGGGATGGCAGCTTTTTTTCCCAATCACACTACGCTTGATGTGGCAAAAACTAACACGGACGATCTCATACATGGGTCGGGCAAATACTGACATTCAAAGTTGCAATGTCAAAATTTTCATAATCAATCTTTTATATGCAACATTATAATGTAATGTACCTCAACTCCTATAATACATTGAACCCTGCCTTATAACTGATTCATGGTAAAGGACACATAATAAAAGCATTTACACAAATATAAAATTCCAATTTCAGGTAGAAGTTGCAATGTCTCGTCCAGATACGTATGCAAAGAAATTTAAGCTACATGTCAAAATTTAGAAATCTATACACATACTAACCAGTGTTGCTATCTAACTTAAGCTAATGTTTGCTCAACAAATGAAACTTCCGAATCTAATTCGCATGCATTGTCCAGAAACTTAAGTGGAGAAAACAAGACACCTAGATACACAAGCTCAACAAATAATCGACACCCAAGTAAAGCATCGAAATATGATGGTGGCCATGAGTCAACGATTGAACTTGTGGGAAATGAGATACCGATACATTCATGTTTATCAAACTTGTTACCAAATATATGAACAAAGATGGTGCATACTTGCCCCTAAGACTACCACCAATTGGTTATTTGTTATGTCTGCTCTTGTATGTAATCAGCTGTGCTTATTCTAATACCACATAACAAAATACTCAAATTCCTTCAGCTGCAACCGCATCTGAAACTCCGGTAGATATTTAGGTATATAACCTTAAATGAGATTTTGATTAAATTCATAACCTTCTGATGAGTATAAAATCATTTTTCCTTAACAGGCCAGCAGGCCATGAATTTGATTAAAAACTCATTTAAGATCAAATCCCTAAATCACCCAAATTCCAGGGACAGCTATTTATAACAAACTCCTAGCCTAATTATAACCTAAATTCATATAGCTACTCTCTTCATTCCAGTTTCCACCATTACAATCTACTTTACAACCTTTGTCACCAACCGTAATAATTCTAAAATGCGAATCTAATCATGGATCGGAACAGCTATAATGATCCAATCGTGATGCCTTGATAATACGCTAAACACAATCAGAATAATCAAAATCTAGGGCTAGAAAAGTGGAATAAAAGTAGGTGAGATCGTGGATGGTCGTACCTCTTGTGTCTTTGGGCAAAGACGGAGTTTTTCCTGTCTTCCTCTGCCATTAAAAGAAAAAAGTGATAAAATTAGCAGATCTGAATCTGAGGGAAAACTTGTTGATGGGATGAATGTGAAAGAAATAGAAGGAATGGAAACCTGTGAGGTTGAGGGAAAACTTGGTGATGATGGTTCCGGTGATGGCGAAGCCGACGAGGAAGGGCCAGTTACGGTTGAACTCCCTCTTGAAGAAAACCGGCCATGGATCGAACTTCCTCATTCTTCTTCTTCTTCTTCTTCTGCTTGCGATGATTCTCCCTGTTGCTTGGTTGGTTATGGGGGATGATTGAGTCGAGAGAGTAGTCGAGGGTATGACAATTGACACAACACATTGGGCCTGACGCACTGGGCCAGGCCCATCAGCTTCTGTGCGTCTGAAGGGATAAATTTGTCTGTCTAGATAAATTGATGTTGGTTATCTGAATCAACAGTCTGAATATCAGAAATAACCAATTTACCCCTGGCTATGAATTATAAGCTGTTTCGTAGATTGTTGTTTATTTATTAAGCAAAATTATATATCTGAGACACAAAATTCAAGTAAAGAATCAAGTAAAAATGTAATTGTAATCGTTTATTCCTAACATACACACATCAAACTAATTCCTATCAAGGATTTTAAAAACATGTATATACACGCAATACATATAAAAACATGTATATACCCAATATATAAGTCAAGTGTGTTTATTGGCTTCATAAAAGTTCAATAAGTCAAAAATCCTGTTCCGATAACGTAAAAGCACTTTTCGAACGTGCTTTTTGAGAAGCTTGCAAAAGTCGTTTTTGAAAAGTCACACATGAGTGACACTTTGATGAGAAATGACACATGTACCACATTTTTTTAACCTGCCCCATGGGATTTTGGTTTGTTGGTCATTTTACATGTATAAGCTAAGCTAAACGCTTTTTAGAAAAACAACTTATTGACTTATTGATTTTTACCACAACAAAAACTAATCTAAACATTTAAAAAAAAACTTTTTTTCTCATCACTATAAGTCAATAAGCACTTTTAAACCTCAAAAAACATTCCCAAACACCCTCTAAATTATGTCCGGTCGAGTTCATGATCAACCGGGACCGGTAAGGCGGTGCCCGACTGTTTAGGTGCAATGCCATTTTTATAAAATGTTAAGGTCTGGTACGGCACTACGGCCTAGAATTGGTTATTATAGCGGTTATGTATAAGCACAATTTCTTATTAGAAGAAATTAAGTTTTGCAACAAAACAAGGATATATATGGATAAACAGAAAAGTTTTACATTCTTCTTAACTATAAATCTTTTAAATATGGATGAGTTTACAATGAAAATGGAACTTTCATTATTGTAACTCCGATACCTGGAAATTATTTTTTTTTGTCATTTTTTATCAAGGCACACAATCCTTCAACACTGGCCCTTGCGCCAAGTCAAAATGATGATCGTGCTTGATTCATGTTTTATTAAAACTTAAAACCTTGCGTCAAAAATCAAGGCCCGGTAGAAAAAATGAAAACTTTAGACAAGGCAAAAAGTATAAGGCACCAGATTTTTTTTTCTTTAACTCACTATTATCCTTGATTCGTTCATCAATCATAGAGGTTTAGAAAACAAGATGGTATGTAAATTGTTGTCACTAAAAACATGCACCAAGGAACAAAATCTAGTTTGGAAAAGTATGACATTAGGCAAAGGAAATAGCATGATCCATCTTTGATCTATTATTTCCCTTTTGATTCATACATTAATCATGGAAGATTAACAAGTCTCCTTGTGCCAATGTTTTTCACATGCTTCTTAAATGTGGCCTTAGGTAATGATTTGGTGAACAAAATTGCCACATTATCCTCAGACTTTACTTGATTTCGTTGAATTCGGATGAAATTTTGCTCTTGCTAATTATAGAAAAACTATGGCAAAATAAGTTTTGTATTACCTCCCAAGATATATCTCGCTTTTCAATTGTTAGATGCAAGCTACATTTATCTATAAATGCACGTAGGATTTTAAGTGATGGAACTTAGGGACCGTTTACTAAACATTTACCCCTGTAAGTGTTTATTGGCATCATTTATCTTATGATCTTTGTCAAATGAACATGGAAACCACCGAGAACCGTACTCGGTAAGAGCCATAATCGAGAGCTTGCCTGATAAGTGATGGAAATGACTCTTAACCAATAAGCGCTTATGGGGTTGAAGACGCTTAACAGCGATCCGTTTTGATAACCGAAATTGTTATACAATAAGGTGAGTAAGAGTAATGTCCTTATAGGTAATCACTTACCCGATAAGCATTTAGTAAACGATCGCTTAAAACCAACTAACCACTATAATATGTATACTGACAAACGTTAATCATATGCACTCTCGGACTGCTTCATATACAACAATAATCCTCGAATGATAGTTGCACAAGTTTGCTTTGTTGATTTCAAATAAATTTTCATGTTCCCAGTTGTAAATATATGTCCAATTTAGGAACAACCTATGTGCGGGTTAAAAAATACCCAACATCAGTGAAGCCTACTTCACTATAGAGGTAATACTTTTGTCGTGAATACCTTTAGTAGGTATTGTTACCTTGACTTTTAACTTGTGTAAGAACAATAAGCCCATGTCAATGGTTTCTTTTAGATGTCGAAGGATATTCTTGATACAATTTTAATGACAATGTGTTGGAGGCTTGGCGTTGACCTAAATCTAGCTGATAAGTTTATTAAGAATGCAACATTTGATTGAGTACATTGTGCTAAACATATGACATGTCTATTATACTCAGATATGGAAACCCAACTCCCAACATCGCTTCGTTATCATCATTTGGACGGAATGGACTTTTTCTTACCTCGAAGCTCCCGATCATAAGGGTGTTAGTTGAATGCACTTCGTTCATATTAAATCGCATGAGCATTTTTTGACAACGCGGATTGGTGGATAAGGACTCCCAAATTTCAGTGTTCTAGTTCCATGCTTAAAGAAGACCGAACTTTACAAATATTTCATATCAAATTCATATTTCAAATAACTCGCAACATCTCTTATTTCATCAAGAGTACCTATAGTGTTCATATCATTAACATACAGAACTATTTTCAAAATCCATGTTCATATCATTGGCATATTAAAACCAGTATCATGAATTAGTATTGTTTATAAAACATAAGGGCCTAGTTCATCGTTTTTATATTTCCTCATAATAAAGTGTTCACTCACAATATCTGTCTGGATTGTTCTGGTATGCTTGGTGAGCTCCTTAGTTTAATTGGAAACACGCTATGTGGTTTAGAGTTACTCGACTCGGGTGGTGGAAATAATCTAGTTATGCTTAGATTGCTTCCTTCTATTTATGTCAGTTTGCTTTTGGTTGACATTTTCAACTGAGGGTGGTTTGATGCCACCGTGCTCTATGATCTCATGAGAAACATTATATGCAAATAT